>PVKM010028229.1:0-18396 GCA_004027735.1 Carollia perspicillata
TCCATCACATAAATCGGGATTGTTATGTACCAAAACAGTAATTGTAAGGGTGAAATGGAAGTGTGTAAACAGTAGTACTGTACCTATTAAATAGTAGGCATATACTGTAAATAATAACTATTATATTGCTGTTGCTTTATTAATAGTGCCCTTATTGGTTTAAAAAGGATATATAAATACATGTTTCCAAAATACATGTATAATTATTTATGATTAATATACAAATACTATTGTGAGTCTATGTATTTTATAAAAGTTTAATTTCTTATTTTTTAGATTAAAATGATATAGAAGTTCTCTGTTTTCTTCTCATATGTTAATACATCATTTTGCAGACTCCCTGGGGTGTGGGAACTGCACTTTGGAGACCATTGCCTTGGAGTACAGAGCAAACAATTCACAGAAAGGCAGCTTTAGGCACAAAAGAAGAAAATTTCAAAATAGCCATTCTGGTCCTTACTATTTAGTTACTGGCATTATCATTCACTAGTCACCAAGGTCTAGATACCGAGAGTCTGTCCTTTATTCTTCCCTGTCCCTTATCCCAGTTGTTAAATCAATTAAAAAACCTTTTAATTCTCCCACCTTGATTTTTTTCATACCTCTTTTTCCTTCCAGCCTCACTCTGGGCCCTCATGGTCTCTATTTAATTACTCTATCACTTTCTAACTTCTCCCAAACTCATCTCCCAGTGGAAGTTTTTCAGTGTTTCCTCAATATACTCAGGTTGTTGAAACTGAATGCCTGTGCCTCTCATGCACAAGGCCTTTATAAGCTGTACCTCCTAACTCACTAGCATTATGTCTTGCCACTTTCCCATTTTTCCCTGACCTTATCTATATTGAGCTACTTAGATTCTTTTTCTAAAAATATATCTTATTGATTATGCTATTACAGTTGTCCCATTCTTTAAATAGGGCATACTCTCCCACCCTTCCATTCTGCTATGTTTACTATTGCCTTTTCTTTAGGGTACCCTTCCTCTCCTTCCTGTCCTAGCTGCTTCTCAGCTTTCAAGATTCATCTCAGGCACAACGTCTCTTTAACTCCTCTAGTCTAGCACAGACGCTGCCAGAGTCCATAGTGCTTATTTGTATTACAATGTACTGGGATCATCACCTCGTGGAGTGAAAGAAAATAGTTTACAACACTATGGCACAGTGCTTTTTCATTATGTAGTCTAGATTCCGTTTCTGATTCTGTCATTTACTAGCCAAGAAACCTTGATTGAGATATTTAACCTCTCTGTTTTCTTTTTGTATAAAATGCTACCTATCTCATAGTATTGTTCTGAATGTTACATGAAAATGCACGTAAAACATTTAACACACTGTCTTATACTTACAAGTGTTGACATTTTAGTGAATGTTGCCTGTCATTACTATTAAGTAATTATGATGCTGTTTGACAGTAAAATGAGCAGCTTTGTGATGGAATCTGCACCACTGTAGGTGTTTACTAAGTGACTAGATGTATATATTTTCTGGGACGATAAAAGGGATCCATAAGATAGGGAATTGGATTTGCCATCATCATATCCCCAGTGTATAATTTTCCTGCCCTATCAAGACCTTCTCAAAGCCTATACGTACCACCTTTACGGCTTCATAGCCAAAAGTAGCCTATTTCTCCATAGTAATTCCATAATAATATAGATCATGCCATTTGTCACACTGCTTTTTATGGTATTTATAGATATAAAATGGGAACTTAGATAATCACCGAGCACAGTATAGGACACATAGTAAGCATTTAGTAAAAGCTAAATCCTTCCTTTCATTAATCTGTTATTAGAACTTTACTCCATAGGCATTGAAAAGATACTAGTAGTTTTGAGCCCACAGGTGATTTCATCACAGCAGTGATTTACAGAGATTAATAGGACAATAACTTGCAAGATGGATCGAAGGGTGAGTGCATAAGGACAAAGGTAAAAGTCAGTGAGCTGGTTCAATATACCTCAGTCAGCATTTTCCACTTCACATTTTAGAAGGAATGTAGGCTTTGTAGCTAGTTGCTCTGATAAATATGAATAAAACCATCACAGTCTAGCAGTTCATAATTTTCTAGGAGGAATAGAGAATTGCTGGTTGAGAAGATTTGTGGTTTTTCTCCACTCTCCCCGCCCCCCACCCATGACATTCTACAAATTGTTGTACATGTAGGATCAAAAGATACAAATGAGAATGAATGTTAAATACTTTTAAATATATCTAGGAATTATTAAATCTAGGAACTTATTGAATACTGTACCTTTATGTCCTACGTGCTCTCATATGCATTATTTCATTTGATTTTTCATAATAACTTTGATGATGATGTTATTTCCATTGAATAGATTAGAAAAGTGAAACTCAGAGGTTAAATAATTTATTAGTCATAAGAGGCAAAGAAAAAAGAGGGTGTGGAATGGGTTTCAAAAACAGAAGTCTATTGCTCTGGCTGGTGTAGCTCAGTGGATTGAGCGCAGGCCTGCAAAGCAAAGGATTGCAGTTCGATTCCCAATCAGGGCACGTGCCTGGGTTGCAGCCCAGTTCCCAGCAGGGGATGCACGAGAGGCAACCATACATTGATGTTTCTCTCCCTCTCTCCTTCCCTTCCTGTCTAAGGATAGATAAATAAAATCTTTAAAAAAAATGAGGTCTTGCTTTAAAAAAAAAAAACCACAAGCCTATTGACTGTAAGTTTTAATGTTTTAAAGTTTCACTCTACCACAGAGCAGTGAGGTAGCTGAATGCCTGTGCTCATTTCTGTCACATGTTAACTGGAAGGGGAGGTGAGCCAAGTGTAGTGTCCACAGATTATCGGCAAACACCCAGCTGGACCTCAGTGTTGTGTACACACACACATACACACACACTTTCACTCAACCCTTAGAAAGACAAATAACTGTTCAAACTCTAGTATTAGCCATAGTAAAGGGACATTTTGGTGATCTGCACATTCACAGTCCCCAAATTATTATGCACGTACCCTAAACTGTTTATCTAAATTATCAATGGGAAGTAAATCTGTCAAGTTCTTTAGTCCGGAGCTTCTTAGACCTTGATGAGCCTACACATCACCTAGGGATCTTGTTAAAATGAAGATTCTACTTCAGTAGGATTGGGGCAGGCCCTAGAATTCTGCACTTCTGAGTGCTCAGGTGATGCCGATACTGCTGGACTTGCACCTTTGGTGTACAGTTGCAAATTTTTTATTTTTATACCAAATGCATAATTATGTATATAAAACTGAAATTATAGTGTACATACTATTTGTGTTCTGTGGGGTTTTTTCTAACATTTTATTTATTTTTAGAGAGGAGAGAGGGAGGGAGAGAAGCATTGATATATGAGAGAAACATTGATCAGTTGTCCAGCCCACTGAGCCACACCAGTCAGAGCTCCTGTGTTTTTTTTATACTTAGCTTTTACTCCTATTTTCAGCACAATTTTCATAATTATTATTTTAATTGCTATATAAACTATAGAATTAATATATAATTAGAAATTTACATATATTCTCAGTTATTTTGTCATTTGAGTTAATGCTGCATTGGATTCCTCTGGGCATACAGCTTTTTGCTGTTTAATTATTTCCCTAACAAATTCCCAGGAGTAGTTACTAGATCAAGGAATAAGAATATATTTGTTGTTTAATGGGTACAGAGTTTCAGTTTTGCAAAATGGAAAGAGTTGTGGAGGTTGATGGTGGTCATTATTGCACAATTGTGAACATTCTTAATGTCATTGAGCTGCACACTTACATATGATTAGATGGCAAATTTTGATATGTATATTTTACCATAATTAAAAATGTTTTAAAATAAAAATGTTATCTACCCCCAAAAAGAACATCTTTGTATTTTATTGCATAATAAACAGTTAGGTCTTTTAGAAGGAATGACCGAAATACAGTGCCACCAACATGTTTACATCACTTGTACCCATATTGTCTTATGGTTTCTTAAAATCTTTGCTAAATGGTTGAAAATGATTCTTACAGGATGCCTTAATTTGTATTTTTATTTCTATCAAAGTTGAATGTGAACATTTGCTTTGGTGGGGTTTTTTACTCTTGTTATTTCTCTTATATGAAATGTACATTCATATCATTGGCCCTTGTTTGTATTAGAACATTGGTCATTTTCTTTAGATGTGTAAGAATGCTTTTTATAGTATATTCAGTTATTTTATGTAAATACTTCTAATCTTTGTTGTCTTTTTATTTCAGATTTAAGAAATGAGTAACTTTATGATTTTACATCCCACAGGTGAATTATGGAAAAGTTTATAATGACAGTAGGAAAGGATTGAAATTTGCTGTCTCCTGTGGCTGCAGTTCAGAATTTGTTTTTGTGCCGTATGGTAGCACCATTGCTGTTTATACAGTTTACTCAGGAGAACAGATAACTATGCTTAAGGGACATTATAAGAGTGTCGACTGCTGTGTATTTCAATCTAATTTCCAGGTAAGAATGATACTTAAGGGAATTTAAAATATTCAGGTAGCTAATTTGCCAGACTAGTTGTATATAAAAGAATAAATTATAATTTCATTTGGAATTATAAAATAAGACACATTTTTCACTTACACCAATAACTTTATTGATTTGGATATTTTGAGTATGTCGACTTTCTCCCACGTGATATAATGTTGATTGTTCTCAGTCAATGACTTGATTTGATCACTATCAACTTCAACTGACCCAAATGAAACAAAAAAAACCCCACAACTGAAATGCAAAAAAAGATTTGTGCAGTGTATGGAGAAAGTGCTGTGATTGATTGAATGTGTCAAAAGTGGTTTGGGAAGTTTCATGCTGGAAATTTCTTGCTGGACTATGCTCCATGGTCAGGTAGACCAGTTGAAGTTAATAGTGATCAATTCCAGACATTAACTGAGCACGCTTTTGCATACAGGCTCCATTTATTTAGCTGTTGAAAATTTCTGGCAAGTTAAAATATTTTTTTTGCAAACAATCTTTTGGGAAAAGTAGAATATATGTGTATAATATCAAAATATAGTTTGTGTGTCTTGATTTATGTTTGTGTGAGTCACATTTTGTTTATTTCTTTTCCTTATGGCCATCATTGCCTTTATATATTTAGGTACTCCTATTTTGGATGTATAAGTAATTAACAAGAGTTCTATCCTCTTATTGGATTTATCTCTTTATCATTATGAAGTGTCTTTCTTTGCCTCTTATTATAGCCTTTGTTTGATATAAGTATCATTACCACAGCTTTCTTTGTTTCCATTCGCATGAAGTGTCTAGTATCTTTTTCCATCCCTTTACTTTAAGTCTGTGTATGTCTTTCAATCTGAAGTGGGTTTCTTGTACGGGTCTTGTTTTCTTACCCATTCAGCTACCCTTTGCCTTTGATTGGAGCATTTAACCCATTTACATTTAAAGTGATTATTGATAAGTGCATATTTATTGCCATTTTCTTGTACATATTTATGCTCCTCTTTGTTTTTTCTTTCTTCTTGAAGAGGTCGCTTTAACATTTCTTATAAAACTGTTTGGTGGTGATGACCTCCTTTAGCTTTTTTCTGTCTGGAAAGCTTTTTATTTCTCCTTCAATTTTAAATGATAGCCTTGCTGTGTATAGTCTTGGTCATACGTCTTTGCTTTTCATCATTTTGAATATTTCATGCCTATTTCTTTTGCCCTGAAATGTTTCTGTTGTGAAATCAACTGACATTCTTATGAGAGCTCCCTTGTAGGAGCTTTCTCTTGGTGCTTTTAAGAGTCTCTCTTTGTCTTTAAACCTTGACATTTAATTTTGATGAGTTTTGTGGGCCTCTTTGAGTTCATCTTTTTTGGGACTCTGCTTTCTGGACTTGTGTGTGTGTTTTTTTTTCACCCGGTTAGGGAAGTTTTCAGTCGTCGTTTGTTCAGACAGGTTCTCAGTCCTTTGTTCTTGCTCTATTCTTTCTGGTACTCCTATGATGTGGCTTTTGTTATACTTCATCTTGTCCCAGAAGTCCCTTAAACTATCCTCATTTTTTAAAATTCTTTTTTCTTTTTACTGCTCTGATTTGGTGTTTTCTGCTACCTCATCCTCCAAATCACTGGCTTCATTCAGTCTGCTATTGATTCCGCCCAGTGTACTCTTCGTTTCAGATGCTGCATTCTTTATTTATGAGTGGTTCTTTTTTTTATGATTTCTATGTTCTTTTTTCTGCTTGCTATCTCTTTGTTTGAGCTCACATTAAGTTCCATGAGAATCCTTATAACTAGTGTTTTGAATTCTGTATCTGAGAGATTGCTTGCTTTCATTTCATTTAGTTCTTTTTCTGCAGATTTCTGTTCTTTCATTTGAGGACATGTTTCTTTGTCTCCTCATTTTGGCTGCCTAGATTCTATTTGTTTCCGCATCCTACATAGACCTGCTGTGTTTCCCAGTCTTGGTAGGGTGGCCTTATGTAGTAGGTGCCCTGTGGGCCTCAGTGGTGTAGTCCTAATTACCTGAACTAGGTCCTCTAGTAATGTCCCCTGTGTGGGTTATATGAGCCCTCCTGTTGTACTTTAGACTTGATTGCTGTTGACGTATCCTTGGGTAGGGTTGGCCCTCAGGTTGGCTGGCAGTGAGGATTGGCCCTGACCACTGTGTACAAGCTGCTGTGCAGGGGCTGAACCGACAACAGAATTTGTCCCCAAAGGATCTTGTGCTTGCCATGATCTCCCTTTGGGTGTGGCACTTAACGGAGTTAATTCAGGCATGCTCTCATGTGGTCTGAAGCCAGCCACTGGATGTGTTGGTTCTAGGGCATTTTCAGAGGGGCTCTGATACAGGTCACTGTCAGGCATTCCCTGTGACCAGTCCTGGGCTACCAGTTAGGAGCTACACAGAGATTCACAGTTGATGTCTGCCTCTGCTCGGCCCGGATGTGTGTGGGAGGGACCAATTGGGGCATCTAGTACCAAGGTGGGGGCAGGTCAGCAAAAGGCCGAAGGCTCCCTAAGATTCACCTCCATTTGCCAGCTGGATGTTAAACTCAGCCAATGAGAGCCTCTGGCAGTATGTAAGTTGTGTGAGGTGGGCTCTGAGTCACTGGCTAGGGGCAAGTGGTGTTCACCAGGTTGATACAAATTCAGACTTGGCACCAGTAGTGGGTCTGAGGCCATTCGGCAAAAGTCTCAGGCTACACCAAGGCCATCCATCACCCACCTGAGGCTTGCAACGCTGTAGTGTGGAAGTGTCTCAGGGAACCATCAGTGTGGGGCCAGCAGACTTTGGCAGGCTAAAACAAAGTGAGATTTGGCTGTGTGGTGGGAGGGCTCTGCATAGGAACAGTAGTGCCTGTAAAGCACATGGGGGAAAATGACCCTGACCCTGAAGACACACAACTCAGTCTCTCGCTTTGTGTCTGACACCCTCTGAGTCTTCCTAGATCATGAGAACCTTCCTGGACCTCTTTGAGAGCCTTCCAAGAAAAGACTGCATCACAGGCACTGGCTGGCTGCAGCTGGCAGGCTCCTCTGCAGGGTGTGAGCTTGGCAGGGTGGTCTACAGGGAGTTGGGTGGGTGGGACCAGTGCATTCCTCAAGGCTGATGCCATACTGAGGGGAGTGCTCTACCTAGGAAAAATGGCAGCTGTGGGCAATGTAGGAGAGGAACTCAGCGCAGGGATATTGGTGGCTGTCCCTCCACCCCCCTTCCCAAAGTTACACAACTCAGTCTCTCCCTGTATGACTCCAGTTTGTTCTGAACCATCATCCTCAGCTGGAGTTCAGGGTGAGTGCCTGCAATTTAGATTTTGTGTGCTGGCCCTTTAAAAGGGCTCCTGGTGTTCTAGCAGCCTCCTCTCTCACCCTGGCAGATGGAATCCCCAATGATTTTCACAGTCAGATATTATGTGGGCCCCTCATCCTGGCTCTGGAGGCTGGGCTGGGGAGTCCGGGGTAGAGTCGAGCCCCCTCACTCCATAGGGGGGGCCTTTGCAGCTGAGGTAGCCATCTGTATTCTCAAGCACTGCCTGTGGGAGCAGGGCCAGCCCTTTTCTTGTCTCCACCCTTCTTACCAGTCTCAGCATGGGTTTTTGTGTATTTCCCACTTATAAGACTTCTGTTCAGTGACTCTTTAGTTGGTCATTCAGGTTGCTTATTCTGCAATTTAGTTGTAATTACGATTTGGTCTTGAGAGGAGGTGAGTGTACCTTTCACCTACTCCGCCACCATCTTGGATCCCTGCTGAACTTTCTGACTTTGTTTATAGCATTGTAATTATGTAGGAGAATGTCCGTATTCACAGGTAATATACACTGAATTATTCCAGGGTGATAGGATCTCATGTTGGCAATTTACCTTCATGTTTCAGGAAAAAAAAAACACTTTTGTGTTACATTTGCAACTTTTCTGTAAGCATTTGTGTTTTTTTAAATCTAATTACCCAACTGAACTCCTACATTTACCCCCCCAAAAAAGCTTCAAGACTCAATTCAAATACTTCCATTTAAGTGAAGTCTTTATTGAATCATTCTGATTGAAGTGTTGTCTCTTTCAAGCTCTCTTGAACATCTACAAAATTTTCTTTGTATCTTTATCATTATGGCAGTACTTAAGCATGAATTGCCTTTTAAGCTTAACATCTTAGGTATGTGTCTTGCCTTCTCAGAAAATTAAATTGTTTGAGGGCACTGGACATATGAAAATACCTCTGCATTATCCACAGTTACTATAACCCGTATACTAGATTTCATAGTATAGTTTTATATAATTTTGTTCTCTTTAAGAAATTTAATTATGTTTAGCTAAATCTAATTTAATTTTTTACATCTATATTTCCTATAAAAAACTTCATAATCTTATTTTCCCTTTATTCAGAACCCCTACTCTTTTTTTTTAGAAAAATACTAATTGTACCAGGTTTCAACTAGTCTTTCAGAAGAACAATAAAGATAAATAACTGGATACCAGAGCAGACGAAAGTTACATTGTTAATAATATTTGTGTAGAAATATTATTGTGTAGAAATTATTATAGATATGGAAAAATCACTTAGTCATTCAGAGTTTTACAACCACTTAACATTTTGCTATTTTTTGCTTTTTATCCTTTCTTCTTTGCCAAATAGCTTTTTTTCAACAGACCTGGTATTTTACATCCTGTTTTTTTCCTTCACGCTGCGAGTATTTGGTGTATATCCTGTTCTTTTCTCTTGACATTACCATGAGTGTTTTCCCATGTCATTAAATAGTCTTCGAGAAAAAATTTAATGGCTATATATAGTAACCCATCATATGAGTGCAGCATAAATTTATATATAAATCATTACTCAAATTCGGACAATTATTTCTTTTTTATTATAAATATAAGACTGATGATGTCCTTGAATTCCATGTACGTCTTTGGCATGACTTAGAAATGCATATAAGAATTTTTGATATATATTGAGATTCTGTTTTCAGAAAAGATTATACCAGTTTATGCTCTGTGTATATGACTGGATCTGTCTCACTCTCCCATAGGAATGTTTTGGTATGAGCCAATATTACATATTCCTTAAGTTTTGTTGGGGAGGGAAATGAACATCGTTCATCCATGTGCAAACAGCATATCCTAAAAGACACTGACATAGATGGACTGTGCATCACCCAAGTTTTCCCTTACAGAATGAACTTCTCAACAAGCATAGCTTATGGAGCTTCAAGAAGCTCCATAAGTTGAACAGCAGCCAGTTAGGTACCTGTGAGCTAGGTAAAACATTATGAACTTTTGGCTAGAAACTCATGATTTCTTCATTGGAGTCTTATTAAAACCTAGTTACTGACAGAAAACAAACTATTTCTTCCATTTCTTTTCTTTCTCTACTTTGACACTTGAAATAAATGAATACTATAAATGATAAAACCACTATAATGTTGAGTGTTTTTGTAAATTTTTCACATTAGCAAGCTCCAAGGTATCATGATACTGTGTTTAAATATAAAAGATTTACTACATCAACAAACGTTTAAAAAGGGCACAAGTCAGTTCTTTGGAGTAGAAATAGAGCTAATCTAATTGACGTAAACTAAGAATTAATCATTTAAAAGTTAATGTAGTTTGTTTCATATTGGTATCACCCTTAAATTAGTTAGCGCACAGTTACCTCTTTGCTTTCCATGTTACAGGAACTTTATAGTGGTAGCAGAGACTGCAATATTCTTGCTTGGGTACCATCCTTATATGAACCAGTTCCTGATGATGAGGAGGTAAATATTATTTGTACAAATTATGTAGTGACTTCTAAATCATAAAGAAAAGTTTATTAATTTACTTTATGTGGAAGAAAATTTTAAAGCATTTTTTTGCTATTTGCTTAAAAGAACAAATTTATAAAGTTGAATTAATTACTATTTACACTTTTATTTACTACTGCATTTTCCAGTGCATATGTGCTTTTTTTTTTAACACACTTAATATCATGCTTGGGCGTACAACTTGACATCCTACTTTTCTCAGTTAATATTGTACAATAAGCCTTTTTCATGTCATTAATAATGATTTTTAATAATACAGCATTCTATCATTTACATACCACAATTTACTTCAATATATACTCATTTGGAGACATTTGTTTTGAACATTATTTTATTTTTTTTAAAGATTTTATTTATTTTTCTTTAGAGGAGAAGGGAAGGAGAGAGGGAGAGAAATAACAATGTATGGTTGCCTCTCATGCCTCCCCTGCTGGGAACTGACCTGCAACCCAGGCATGTGCCCTGACTGGGAATCCAACCATGATCCTTTGGTTCACAGTCCCGCGCTCATTACACTGAGCTACACCAGCCAGAGCTGAACATTATTAATAAATCAAAGTCAGTATCTGTTCATAAGTTGTTTATATTTCTTATTACTTTTTTGGACAGAATGGATGACATTTCTAAGGCTTTTTTTTCATACTGTCAAGTTTTACCAATTTACATTGCTGCCAGCAAGCACTCTGTTAGTTCCTATCTTAAAGCATAAATTTATACAAATATGACAGTCTGAATAAAAAGCCTTAAAAATTTATAGATAAGCAAAGATGAATCCCTGGTCTTAAGTAGTAGCCTGTGTATTTTTTTACTTTTCTGCCAAGCTTTTTATAGGTGATATCTTTTCTACCAAAGATTGTTTTACCAAGCACTGTTAATCATCCCCATTTTCATAATTTCTGCAGTGTAAAAAGGCTAATGTCTAAAAACCAATATTTCTATGTATAATTTTTTAGAGTTGAAAATAAGAATGTAGTTAGTAACATGTTAAGTTAATCTTACCCAAGTCAGAATAAAAATAAAACATCTTAAATGGAGATGGAAGACAATCATTGAGAGAGCAAGTTTGAAATTCTAAAAACATTCTTCATGTATTTAGTTCCTTTGTGAAAACAGACCTCTGTCCAAGCCACATGGAAATGAATTTTTACGGAGGTAGTTGATAGCATTTAGCAGCTATTGACAAGATATATTTCATACCTAAATTTGCAGCTGCTATGGTTACTGCAGGGTAAAGCCTGCGAATAGTTTTCTTTTGGCCCTAATCTAAATGACAGAGGGAATAAAAACACAATGATAAATTTTCAAGCTGCTGGCCAAACACTGTATGAATACTTCCAGATTTTATCACATGCCTATTTTGGTTTATTATGGCATTGATTAATTTTAATGTTCAGCAGCTTTAAATGATTTAATATCCTTCTGTAGAAAGCTTGATATGGTCAAATATTTTGGTTCAGGCATTTATTTTGCATTATTATGTAATTACTGTGTCCTGCTGTTTAGGAATTACTATATGTGTTTTTATATATTTGTATATATATATATACACAGACATGTATATATACTACATACAATTAGTATATAGTATAATATACACAGTACATACTGTATACTTTTATAATCCAAGTTATAACAGTATTGGTCCTGTTAAGGAAGTATAACAATTATTTACCAAATGAAAGTAAAAGTAAATTAACTATGACTTATGTTTGGAAAAAGGATATTAGAAAAAAACTGTAATGTTTAATTTATAAAGATAGTGTGGGATTCTGATGGTTGGTTTCCTTATTATATAGTTAGTGGTAGTGTGAATTCCTCATTTAGAAGGATTTTTGTAAATGAGAAATTAACCTGAACAAGTAGCAAATCAAATAGGGATAAACAAGTTAGCTTTATTTTTGTTTTAGAGCTATAAAACTTGATATTTTAAAATATACTGTTTTACTTTAAAATAGCCATCATTCTCATGTTAATATAAAATGGTATGTGCCAAGATTATTTTCACAAAACTAGTTTAAAAGATTTCTGTGAGTATAGGTATAACATGACTGTGATCATGATACAAATCCCAGTAGAGATGTCTGTCTACACGAGATCCTGATCTTTTGTGTATGTATATTCACTGTTTAATGCTTACTTAAAAGTTTCTCATCTCAACTGTCCAATAAGTGATTCCTGCAGTTTCCTAGAGAGGCAACATAACACAGTTCAAAACAAAGCACATATACACACACTCCCTCACTTTGTCTTTAGTTTCAGGTACTCTAAGTAATAATATACTGGTAACTGTGTCTGAATCCCAGTTATGCCATTTATTAGTAATCTGGGACAATTTCATATCTCCAACTATTAAAACATCAAAGCAAAATTATTCTTAAGTTTCCTTTCAAATCTATCCTTAGATGAGCTGTACTTCCCCATCAACCAAGATATAATGGGTAATAGGAATAGATTTTATGGTAGTTAAGCATAAGTCCTGTTATTTAATCGGCAGTCTTATTGTGTCTGAGGAATCTACCTTCCTTTTGCCCTCTCTTCGTAAAACTTAGTCATGGTCAAAGCAAGCCTATATGACTCCTAATCAGTTTTTCCTTTCTGAGATCTCTAGGTCACCACATTATGGTTTAACTAGGACCTCTCACCAAGAATCTTACTTTATTTTGTTGGTCACATAATACAGAGATGTTTTACTTACCACTTGTGTTGGTATATAATTACATGCTGATAGAGACAACCCTATATTCTACCTATGGAGACTTTCCAGTAATTACCATTAAGAAACTTAGAATTTATCAAGATATACATGTGTTAGATATTTGGTTTTACTGTTCCTCCCCGTTTTTTTGGACTCGGACTAGATCCCCTCTAAACTTTTGCTTCCCTATCTCCGTAACATTCAGAACTATCTCTCAGTACAACAGGCAGCCTGGTGAGGTAGAGATGGTATGTTCAAGCATAGAAAGGACGTCCACCAGGAGGAGATGTAGAGAAAACTGAAGTAACAGTTGGCAGTCACACTTGATCAGTGGGTCTCAAACAATATGTGTACCACATCCATACATATTTTTACTGCAGCTTTTACTATAAATCTGATGTTTTAGTTGTGATTTCTAGCAATAAAACTTTTTTGGCAATATGCTTTTTATAATCCTGTAATAAATTCATATTGTTATCCTTTACTACTACAAACAGTAAAATTTACATGCAACTACATTTCTTTTTGCACTTTATTTTGTTTCTTTGCTCACTGTAGCAAAAATAAATTACAATAAATATAATTTTGCTTCTTTGTGAGTCTTCAAATGAAATTTAAATGTTTAATGGGTGGTTACATATTGGGCTTCCATAGTGGAATTTGGAGGCATGACCTTTGCATGGTTTATCCATGCAAGTATGTTTTGGGTAGATCTGTAAGGCAAAGTAAAGGCTTCCAAAGGTAGAGTTGGAAAGATGAATCACTTAACCCATAGGGATAAAACATCTTTGAATAAACTCTCATTAAATAACCTAACTTAGGAGTTAAATTATAAACCCAGAAAGACAGGTAATAGGTAAACATTTGGATGAAGGAGTAAATAAATTTCAGTATGCTACTCTTGCAAGCATGTGGACTGCTGCTAGGAGTAAGTGAATAGTTAGCTGAAGTTTGGTAATAGTTTTGTATCTGAATATTCGAGGTAGTGATGATTGCTAACATTAGATTTAGTAATAGTGACAATATCCAACATGAAGTTGGTAGTAGACTCTAATCTATAGCTTTAACAACTGCAAAGGATATTTAAAATATATACTGTTTTATGATACTTTGGGTATTTACTAGAAACACCAACTTTTTCTATAGTTATCATTGTTTGAATTATGGTCATCATAAAGAAATAAATACTTTTAGACATACAGTAAGGGTTACTGTTATCATGAAATATTGCTATATGTTGTAAAAAGCAATACTGATGTAAGATAATTTAGGAGCAGTCTTGGTGCTAATATATTGTTGGATTTTGGGTCTCATAGCAGATGTAAAAGCTGCAGAATGAGAAGCAGACCTGGCTCGTAGTTCCTAGATACTCAAAAAGTGAGACCATCTTAAAGCCCTTTAGTCATTTGCCAGAGAATAAGAAGATAACCATCTAAAATGTCTTCAAAAAAGTGAATTGACTTAAAATACCACAGATAATTTAAATTACTTTAGTTGGTACCTTAATCAGGTACGACTCTGAAGTTGTAAGAATACTGTGATGTTTTGTTGTTTTAGATTATTAGACGGATGTGCTGCCTTCTGTGCTAAGAGGGCGGGTTGTTTTGTTGTTTTAAACAACATTACCAAATGCATGTTATCTTTCTAAGAAATCTCGCAGGGAAATCTATGTACTAATGATAAACATGGTACCATTTTGGACACATTTTGCATTGCTTCTGAACTACTTTACCAACTATAAAAAGTAAATAAACCTCACAACTTAACCAACATCGCTTTTTGAACCCAGTGTGGTATTACTCAGTCTGATAAACACCTTATTTCTCATGCATGGATAGTTGTTTATTTATAAAAGTTAGGTCCATCCAAATAATAAATAGTTGTCAGTCAGACTATAGACCTAAGTGCAGTCTTAACTACATGGCTGGTAATTTATTACCTTCTCCAGGTACTACCAAAGGGTCACAGAAATGCACTAAGCAATGGCATCATGGCGTATGTATGCATGTGCAAGCATGTATGCTCTCATGAGCTCATATGTGTGTATGCGTTGTGAGGTAACTACTTTAAGGGAAACAGATACTTTGGATAAAGTCTGGTATGTCTATTTAAAACGAAATTACATTATATTGCATATGGGACGTTTCTTAACTTTTGTTTTGAAATTAAAAATTATATGGTTTCTTTCAAAATATCTACTTGTTTTTTAACTGATACGTTGCACAACTATATTGTGAACCTAAAACCATGAAATAGATTAATCGAATCGTCCTTTCCCCCCTCTTCTTAGACTACAAGCAAGTCACGGTTACATCAGGCATTTGAAGATGCCTGGAGCAGCAGTGATGAAGAAGGATGAAGATCAATCCTAAGTACCTTTGCATCTCTATTGATGACATTTTTTTTAATGGGACTTTTTAAAAACTGTTCAATGACAGCTAAATTAGCCCTGAATTTGGGTGTTTTTCCCCCGTGTTTTAAAATGAGGTTAATATTTGCACAAAGTCCTGAAACTGACTTATATATAATTTCTTTAATCAAAACATGTCTCTTGATCCCAGTTCCTGTGGCCTGGGGCGGCCGGCCCCTGTTGCTGTAGTGCAAGGAGACAAGTCATGGGACCCACATGTGGGACCTGGAGCAGACTCTGAACTGTGAGATGGTGTCTCTGAGGATGTGCAAGTTAACAGCATTGATTAACTGTTCATTTTCACTTTCAAGGGTGATTTTGCTGAGGGTGATTATATCAAAAATAATAGTTGGAAAGTTAGTGTCAAAAATGTTTTATTCTTTCTTATTCATGTATCCAGTTTTTGCAGTGATTTAATTTAGTTGATGGTTGTCTAGCCTTACATTAAATATTTTTGGATTCATTTCCACAATCCAAAAAGTGCATCACAGGAATCTTTTTAACTTGGGGAAAACCACATGTTTTCTTTATTTTAATGCATCAGATGGCAGCTTGTACTCATACTTGAACCTCATTTCTCTGAATCGTGTTAAGATGTGACCAAGTCTCACTTCATTCATCAAAGCAAAAACTGTCCTGGTAGGGGATCTGGGTTAAACATGAACTGTTAACCATAAAATTTCTGTTTTGCTGTCTACTCTTACTGTGGTATAACCCAGAGGTTATTATCATGAAGCTAATTTTACATTTCCCTTGTTCCTTGATGTTATCAGCAGGAGACTAGTAAAAGAGGTTTTCATGAGCTCAAATTCCAAATATACAATTATTGAGTTTTTTTATTTTAAATTTTTTTATTATTTTTTTAGATTTTGTTTATTTATTTTTAGAGGGAGGGAGAAAGAGAGCAAGAGAAATATCAATGTGTGGTTGCCTCTCATGTGGCCCTCCTGGGGACCTGGCCCACAACCCAAGCATGTGCCCTGACTGGGAATCAAATTGGCGACCCTTTGGTTTGCAGCTTGCACTCAACCCACTGAGCTAACCAGCCAGGGCCAGCTGTTGAGTTTTTAAGTGTGTAATGTTAGGCCTTGTAGCAGACCTTTTTGTTCAGATGTTTTTCATATGTTTACTTCTGTATGTTGATTTTATTAAGCCCTTACCGTTTTTTTTTGTTTTGTTTTGCTTATGTAATTTTTAAAATTTTAATTGTTGTTCAAGTACAGTTTTCTGCCTTTTACCTCAACCAGCCCTCCCCTCCAGCCCTCCCCACCTCCCTTCCATTTCCACCCCCAGCCCTTACCATTTTATTCTCTTTTATCCCCTTGATGAGGATACTTATGACTTTTGAGAATGCTGTTGAAATTGGAAATTATTGTTTTTTGTATCTCAAAGGAAAAAGTTTTCTCCAAATCGCAAATAAGTGTATTACTTCTTTTTTTTTTAACATAAATTAACCCATTTATTTTAGGCTAACAATGTTTCAGATTGCGGCGCTTCTACTGGTCTTTCAATTTTTTCAGTCTTCTGAAAGCCGACTTGACTTTGATGGCAGAGTGAACAGTAAGTCCAGGTACCACTGGCCGCTGTTTTCAGGCAGGGCCGCAGGGCCAGATCCCCACAGCTCTTCTCTTCACCTTGGTTTTGCCGTAGACAGAGCAAGCATACTTGACATGCCAACTGATTTGAATGTTCTTCACCATTATCCTGATGGAGGCTCCATAACGGTTCTCATATTTACCTATGAACCCGGCCTTCTTGGTGCATTTAGCAATGTCGCCACAAACTAGGTTGGAACCCCAGAGAGTGTATTGCTTTTTTCTTGTTACATAAATACTGTCAGTCCTCCATATTGTTGTGTTTCACACTGGCAGATTCAACCAACTGTGGATGAAAAATATTCCCCGCAAAAAGAAAGTTACATTGTTGATAACATGTACTGGTTAGGCTTATGCTGGTTATGTCGGTGCTAAACACATACAGAGGCTGGGAACCAGACAACTGGGGACATCTCTATGGCCCAGAGGCTACCAAAATTATTCAAACTGTCCAACCCTATATTTACACAGTGAACCATCCCTGCCTCACCCATTTCTTCCCAGAAAACTCCAGTACAGGCTCTGGGCCATGCTTTGCCCTCCCCCTAGAGCAGAGGTCTCCTGGCCAACCCTGGGCCTTACCCGTGTGGTCCTGCGCGGCACGCTGTGCTCTGCCTGCAGGTTCTTGGGATCTGTGAGTATGAACTTCCTTTACGACAATCGTTTCCATGTTGTATGGCTTACCATATCTGATTAGAACATAGTTGACACAGTGAGCTGGGTGGTTGGGTGCCAAATGGAGATGGTATGTGCTTAAACTGCTCTTGTCCCTGGCCAGTGTGGCTCAGTTGGTTGGAGCATTGTCCCATAACCAAAAGGTTGTGGGTTTGATCCCAGTCTGGGCACCAGTCCCTGGTCTGGGCATGTATGTGAGGCAACTAATTGATGCTTCTCCCATACATCGATGTTTCTCTCCCTTCCTAAAATTGCCTTCCAGTGAACAAACAAACAAAAAACTTCTCATGGCTTACTAACTGGACCCAGCAGTCAGTGGACACTGCCTGGAAGGGCACCCCTGGTTGTTGGTACCCTTACTGCCTGGTGGTTTCTGTGTTGTGTTGTTTTTTGCCAGGTATTGCCATGGTTTCCCAACCAAAAGGGGGCACTCAACGTATTTCCCCCTGTTGATAGAAGGCCCAGGGTCCAGGAAACACTCCCTGGGGGTGTATAGGTAATTGGCTACAGCTTGAAAAGTTCCCTTCAAAAGGGATGGGCGTGACCAACCTCCTAGTGCCTTAGAAGCAAATCCACGGGTGCCTGGCAGCACTGACAAGCAGCAGGGCCATCTGAGCCATTTAGATGAAATTACCTAGTGTCCAGGAAGTCACATGCTTCTGGAGGCACTCCATAAACCAGTTTCCCACACCACCCCCCCGGCGGGGGGGTTCAAGTCAAATTTCAGCCTGTTCCTCAGAGTAGGAGGAGATGGCTCCCCCTGAACACTTGCTCAAGTGCGAAGGGCC
>PVKM010028230.1:0-18404 GCA_004027735.1 Carollia perspicillata
GAAGGGCCCTGCCAGTGACCATCTTGTGCCACCCTCACTTCCCCCAGGATCTATCGCACACCAGTCATTGTCACTTTACGTGAATGCTCTCCCAGTCCACCTCAGGAAGAAGGGAGAGGAGCTTGAAGGAGGAAGTCACAACTGTGGAAAACTCTGGTCTCCAGGCAAGGTCAAGCCCGGGGCACTCTCCCATAGGATACAAACACTCTGTTGTGCTTATTTATCTCTAGTGACATCTCAGTCTCCCCAGGGATGTCATAGGAAGGGCAGGGAGGTGTCTGATCTCTCCGGTCCCACCAGCTCAGGCTGCCCAGAGCAGGCACAGGCAGGCTGCATGGGGCCAGGTAACTTTCCCGATAATTATATCGCTCTTCTGAATAAAAGCAGCTGATCTTCATGCATACCCTCTGAGGAAGGGACTATTATCCCCATCTTACAACTCAGATGGGGACAACTGAGGAACACAGCTTCGAAGTCCCTTGTCCAGAGTCATACCACTTGAAAGTGGAGACGCTGGAAATAAGTGGGTTTGAATGAACACATTACACTCCTCACAGCCACTGCAGGAAAAGCATAGATTAAGATCCCGATTTAAAGGAGGCATAGACAGGTTGATGACCACGGCCAAAGCTACCCAGCCTGACTCTGCGGCCCTGGGGCAACACTACAGGCACTGCAAACAGGGGGGCTGGAGTCAAAGCCATCTGGGAACCTCTGGTTTCCTGCGGAAGCCCCCAGTTTCCTGCTGGTGACATGGCAGCTGCCCAGGAAGGCAGGGCTGTGGTTCCCCTGTGGCCAGAGGCTCCTGTCCTCTGACAGGCTGGGGGGGCAAGGGACGGTCTGCCAACAGCACCCTAATCCTTTTACCTGTAGTCCAGGGGCCCATCTTTCCCCAGCCTTTCCCCTCCCTTACCGTGGGTGCACTCTAGACTTTGGGGGTGGGACTTGAGGGGGCAGATGGGGAAGAGACCTGAACCAGGGGTCTGCAGCTACAGAGAGGAGGCTCAAGCCATGGTGGGCCCTCTGCTGAGGTCTGGGGTCTGAGTGACTCACGTGGTGATGAGACCCGCCTGAATAAAAAAGGTCTACTTGGCCCCCCAGGTCAGCAGACGGGATTTAAATTAGATTCTGGGCAGGACGGACCGGGGAACCTGCGATGAATAACGCAGGTGTGGGCGGTCCTTGGACCTGGGTGTTGAGAGGCTTCCTCTCGGGGCCTGAGGCAGGGGATGGAAGAGGCATTTTGTGCCTCAGGATAGTTTCAGGTACACATGAGCGTCAGGAAAGACTGCCCAGAGGCCCCGGATGCTTCGGCCTCTACACCTCCCCCCACCGCCTGGATATACACTTGCGGAAGCTAGTCCAGTGGAAGCGAGGGCATTTCCCTGCTCCCCGCCGCCGCGGGCCCCCGGTGACCCCTTGCGCAGGGACCTGGAGCTTCCTCTCCCAGGGCTGTAGGAAGGCAGGGAGGGAATCGCTCTGTGCTGCGCCATCCTCCGGCTCCTGGCGTCTCTGTAAAGGGCCCCAGGGATGACTCCCCGGTGACGGGAAAGGGGCCAGGCGCGCGACGCCCCCGGGGTCGTTCTTTTAGCTTGCGATTCCTCGGTGGGGTGTCGCTTCATAACTGCTGTGTTGACTGGCGGCCCGGGACCGCGCCCAGTTTCTGGGGGGCCCGTGCCGCACACTCACCTGCGCTCATGCTGGTCCCTCGCGCTCATCGCCGGCCCCGGCACTGCGGCCCTTGGCCTGGGTCCGGGCGTCCCGATGCCCCGCAGCGGGGGCGCGAGGCGGAGGGCGGAGGAGCGACGGGGAGGCCTCGAAACCTGCAGGAGCTGTCGGCTGGGAAGGTGCTGCAGTCCAGTTCTGAGCGCCACCAAGCCCCGCCCCGCCCACTGCGGCCGCACGTCTGCCCGCCGCGCCGTGGGGTCTGCCGGGACTTGTAGTCTAAGCCGCCTCCAACGCACGCGCAGAGACAGAGACGCGACAGACCTCAGGCGCGCGCGCGCGCGCGCACGGAACATTCAGGGAATCCAACATGATCACCCTCAGACAGACAGAGGTGGAATCTCTCAGGGAATCAGATAGGACAGTCCTCAGACACACGAGCACACAGACACACAAGCAGAGAAAGCCTCAGACACACAAACACAAGTACACCGCAACCCTTCCACCCCTTACCAACTCACAAACAGAAAGAGGTGTGACACTTAAGAGATACAGGCCCAATAACCTGAGACACACACACAGATAGACTCCCAGGACACAGCCGCAACACACAGATGCACACAGGTGACACTGACATACACAGTGGTGTGAGAGAAACACGGACAGAGCGACCCGCCCCCACCCACCACGCCCTGCCACTCCGAGTCAGCCCCAGCTGCACATCACAGTGGCTATGGACTATGCGTGTGGAGTCAGGGTGGTCTCAGTCTCTTCCAGGCTGGGGGACCTTGGGCAGACCATTAACCTCTCTGGGCCTCATTTCTTTTTCCATTTTTTGGGTAGGGGGGCTCATTTCTTCACCTGGACGGTGTTGACGACATGAGCAACACCTTCATGGAATCGTTGGAAGAGTCACATGAGAAGCATGCAAAGCACTCGGGACCACGCCTGGCACTGTTCAGTACCCGCGGGAGAGGGAGACACACCCGCCCGGAGGCCCGCTCGTGGTCAGACAGGCCTCATGGGTGCGTGTGCCAGCACAGGGAGGCTCTGCGGTGATGTGCAGCGGGCCTCCGAAATGCCAGGAAACAGCAAAGGCATAAACCAGACCCCAGGAGCCTCACCTCACAGCACAACCCACAGACACATGCACACAGGTGGGGTGCGTGGAGGCCCCCGGAAGGCACCAGAGGCCTCATCTGTATATGCAGCAGTCATCACGTGGCCCCATGGGGACAGGCACAGACACAGTATTCTGAGGTCAGTGGCCTCTGGACTAAGGACCTCCAAAGGTGGAGGGTGGCTTAGAGACCCCCGGCTCTGGGGCAAACCAGGGAAGGATCCGGTTAGGGCCAAGGACAGGGCTGGGCCTGACCCATCGTCACGCATCCAGTGGGAACTTCCAGAGGGCTGGGCACCGCTCTAGCAGCTGGAACTGGAGGGTGAATGAACCCCCTGGGAGCTGCTGAAGGCAAGCAGCGGAAAGCTCCCACAGCACCCTATTGCAGAAAGAGCTGGAAGGAGTCAGAGCTGTGATGGAGAGTAAGGGTGGGAGACAGACCGCAGGAAGGGAAGAAGGGAAGTCTGTGGCTGTACCTGATACATACCAAGGGCTCCGTAACCACATTTGGTGAAGGACAAGTGTTGGCAGGACTTGCTGACGCGTGGGGTGAGGAGATACAGGGATGTGTGGAATCAAAGATGGTGCCCAGGGTTTTGGTCTGAGCAGCCTGGGGACAGTGGTGACATTTGCTGAGCTGGGGCAGGCTGCTGGTGGGGAGCGGGTTGACCAGCAGTGCGGGGTGATTGCACTGGCCTCACTCAGTTCAGGCGAGAAGACCTGTTTCCTCTGCGGACGACATTTCCAGTGGGGCAGACCACTTATAACTTCTCAGAGTCCCCCTTTTCTCCCCCAGGGCTTAGCCCAATCCCCTGCAGACCACTTAGGCAACCAGGGGAACTTGGACCCCCCACACCACACAGGATGGCTGGATTTACAAAGCTGACTTGCTCAGGTGGCCTTGCCAAGAGGCAGGATGGTACAGGGACAAGAGCCTGGGCCCTGGCACCAGGGAGACCTCGGTGTAGATGTGCATCTGTTGCTTTCCAGCTGTGTGAGCTGCACTACTCATTGGTAAAATGAAAGCTGTTTCGAGGATGAAATGACGTGGCAGGTGTGTGATAGAGCCAGTTACTTTCTTTAGACCCTGGCGCTGGCTAGAAGCTTCATAAAAGAGGGGGCTTGGGGCCCGCACACAAGACTGGTCCCCTTACCCTTTGTATTGTTAATGCCACATGGTATTGAAGAGGCCGCCTCTTCTGAGACGTCTGGGAAGGACCTGCCCCTTGGCCCGTCACCTCGACGGGGCAAGAGGCCAGAGGAAGCTTCCCTCCAAACCACAGAGGATGTGGGAAGCCTTGCTATCCACCCAAGTTTTACCTTTGGGGAAGTGGCTCTCGCTGTGTGGTCGCTGAGCCGTGTGCGGGCTGGGCCCCTGTCACCTGTGGGCCAGGATGGATGGAGGAGCTTTCCTTCTGGGGCTGCTGCTCTCATGGGGGTCCACAGGAAGGACATGATGTGCCTGGCGAAGGCTTGACAAGTCACTCATTTGGGCTGGTTTATTCTAGACTCCAGAGCATTGCCTCACTTCTCTATTTTTCAAGATTTCACTAGACTTTTGCAACAAAAGGGATTTTCTTACCTAGTGACAAACCCCATGACAAGATTCTGGCTGTCTGGACACACAAAGTGGAGTTTCAGCAGTTGGTCTCAGAGCTTCCTGGGTGAAGAGGAGAAGGCGCTGGAAGAGAATTTGGGGGACAGTCGGCGGCACTGCCTCCCCGCGCCGAGCAGCCCATGTGAGGGTGTCACGGGAGCCGAAACATGAGCATCGCAGCCTTGCACAGAAAACCCATCCTCCGAACGGGCTGCCTCCACCTGTGGCCAGTCATACCAGGAACATCCCAGCCTGCCCGGAGGTCTGGGAACGAACTACCTTCCTAGTCCCTGCAGCCTTCCACAGAAGGCCTTTCCCACAGTAGGTATCAGAGACCCATCAGTTAAATTGAGTTTGTGGGGCATTTGCTCCACCGCAGGTTAGATGCTTTTCACCTATTTTTTGATACTTAATATATGCTAAGTATTTACTCATTAAAAGGGTCAGCTTTATTGAGGTATAATTGACAAAATTGTGAACTGTTTAAAGTGTATGAGATGAGGACTTGATAGACCTGCACACTGTAACCCCCACCGATCCATCCATCGCCTCACACGTTCAGTTTCTTTTCATTTTGTTCTGTGAGAACTCACATTTATTGCTATTTAGACTATAGCCACAGTTCTGAGAGGTGAACACTGTTAATTCTCCTTTTATGGGAAAACAGGTGCCGGGGTTCAGTACTGCCCAAAGACTGGTTAAGAAGAGGTGTGTGGCCCTGGCTGATGTGGCTCAGTGGCTTGGGCTTGGGCCTGCAAACCAAAAGGTCACTGGTTCGATTCCCAGTCAGGGCATATGCCTGGGTTGTGGGCCAGGTCCCCAGTGCGGGGCACATGAGAGGCAACCACACATTGATGTTTCTCTCCTTCTCTTTCTCTCTCCCTTCCCTTCTCTCTAAACATAAATAAACAAAATCTTAAAAAAAAAGAATAACAAAAGGTGACTTGCAAATTAAAAAAAAAAGAGACGTGTGGCTTCAGTCTGAGGGGAACTCGAAGCATCCCGCAATATTAATTTTGTGAATGAATGTAGACCATCTGGACACAGTCAGGACACAGAAGGAGCACAAAGGATAAAATACCACCCCGGTTGGTATGGCTCAGTGGGTTGAGTGCAAGCCCGAGAACCAAAGGGTTGCTGGTTCAGTTCCCAGTTGGGGCACATGTCTAGGTTTCGGGCCAGGTCCCTGCTACAGGGTATGCCAGAGGCAATCGCACATTGATGTTTCTCTTCCTCTCTTTCTCTTTTCCTTCCCCCCTCTCTAAATAAATAAAAACATTTTTTAAAAAAGGGTAACATACTATCTTTCTCTAGCCAGGTCTGCAGTTTTCCTAGGAGAGTCCTCCTGACTGCTGAAACAGAACATCCGCTTGCATTGCAAGCAAAGATGAAATGAGCAGTAAATTACACTGAATTGATAACATATTCCAATTTAGCTGGCTTAAATAGAGCAAGCGGGAACGACAGTTGCAAGCCTGACATCCGGTGAAACTGATCTGAAGTGGCAGCTGCCCGCCATCCCCTACCTCTTATCAGTCACCAGGGGTGCAGAGCTCCTCTTTACAGGCTGTGAAGTTATTGGAGAGAAAAACCTGTTTTTCCCTACAGATCTAGATCAGAAGTGAAGTCACATTTTCCTGAATCCGAGGAATGTGACCTTCCTGGCATGAAATCACCAAGGTGTGGCTTTTGCCCTACTGCACTCCCTGCACGTGGCATGGGAGTCTGCCTGAGGTTTTTCAGTTCTTGTTTGAATTTTGAGCTGAAGCACCGGAGGACTGTGTACCGCTTAGTGAGGTGGTCGAGAATTCTGGAATATTCTTAAGGGCAAAGGCCCTGTTCTCTAAAATTCTAATTCAATGCTTGTTCCTTTCTTCTTAGCAACCTCGGTTCCCAGGTGGCAGGGAACAAATCTTGTTCATCTTTATACTAGTATTTCCTCTGGGGGTGCTGGGGAGTAGTGCTTTTGAATCTCCCCTTTAAAAAGCCAGAAACGCAGCTGACACTCGCTTGTTAGGCCATACCACCATGAAGGCATCTTGGTAAAGCCAGAAACCCTCATTAGGTTCATTCTCAGTGAGTCAGACCTTTTTCTTAGCTGCTTGCCTCCGGACACAAGCGGCCTTTGTTCCCTGGATGACTTCACTGCTATCACTTAAAAAGCAGCTTTGGGACATTCCTAAGAGTGAAAACAGGGTCTATCCCAATGTGAAATGGCAGAGGAAATGGTCAAATAAGTTACGGTGCATCTACACCCTAGAGCAGGTAACCAGTGTTTAAAAAGGCTAAGGCAGAAAATACATTTTATACACAGAAACACACACACAACCGTCAAGGGACCAATGGATAAATAAAATATGGTACGTACATGCGACGGAGTATTCTTCAGCCTTAAAAAGACAGGTGTCCACCTAAGACTGTCCAAACATGTAGAGAGGATTTTTATGAAAATTTGATTCAAACAGAAGTTAGCCCTGGAAGCAAGATCTCAACAGACTGAGATAAACGCTTTGGAGAGGGAAGAGTGTGCAGTGTCTTTTACCCATTAAGGAGGAACGTGAGGAAGATTGATTACTCAGAAGTGCGCGAGTTAGTCGGGCAGCCAGCCAGTTACAGGCTAGTTCAGAGTCTGTGCTCTGTAGCACAGAGTGTGTGCCCTGTGGTCATGCTTTAGGAGGGAGGGGTCTGACAGGGGGCATTGCAAAGGCACGTTAGCCTGGGTGCAGAGGAACAATGGTCAGGGCTGGCTTAAGGCAGGGAAAGTTACAGGGCGTGACCTGCTCAGGGAGCAATCAGCAATCAGATAGCCCTGTGAGGTGACTGTCCAGAGAACCCCTTTTTGTCCACAGAAGGAATTCTGACACATGCTACAACACGGATGAATCACGAGAACTTCACGCTAACGGAGAAGAAGTCACAAAAAGACAAACACAGTGTGACTCCCCTCACGTGGCGGTCAGTCACAGAAACAGAAAGTATTATTGATTGGTGGCTGCCAGGGGCTGGCGAGTGGGCTGGCGCGTAAGGGTTTAACGGGGACGGAACATTGCACAATAGCGTAAGTGTATGTGATGCCACTGAGCTGCACACTTACGATGGCCAACATCAGACATTTTTGGTTTTACAATAAAAAAATGGAAAAATAGAGAGCTACCCATGGATACATCATGCTATTTTTGAAGAGAAAATGTTTTATGTCTGTCACATATTTGTAACACAGAAAGGTCTGGAAGGAAATTATAAACTGCCAACAGGGGATGTGGGACTTTGGGGGCTCCCACTGTTCACTTGCCCTACTCTTGCAGTCTGTGGTTCCAGTGAGTGTTACAGCCTTTGTGTTCCGTGTCAGAGCCAAGGTGGCAGTGGCGGGGACTCACACTGGTGGTGCAAGGTCCCTTGAGGTCACTTGTGGGACTAACTCGAGTTCACAGCTGGTCTGGGTCAGTGCTCTAGGCTGGAGGAAGGTCGAACCTTGCCTTCATGAGATAAAAGATGTACCGAGATTTGGTTTTAAACGGTTCTAATACTGACGGTCATTCTAACGCTGAGCACTGAGGATGAGTGCTGAGAGGATGCAATGATTTTGACTCCCGTTTCACAGATGGGTAACGGAGAGAGCAGAGAGAAGGACCTTGCCCAGCTGTCTAGCTGGGGAATGGCAAAGCTAGGAGTGAGCCCCAGGCCCTGCCTGACAGCAGCCCCATGCTTGGACCCTACACCTGACCCCAGGCCACCCCACCCTGTCCACAGCAGCTCAGTTCTGGAGCCCTGGACCAGAAGGGCTCCTCCTTCCGCACCTTCGTGTTCCTCTGCAGCAAGTAAAAGGAGCAGGCTTGCTTTTTTGTTAATAAAGTAAAATAACATTTATTATTTTTTAAATTTTTATTATACATGCTGTAGTCATGGAAAATCAAGACCTTGAAGGAACTCAAATTAGATATAAATTAGGCCCAGCTGAGCTGGTTACAAGTCATACTCGGCATCAGAACAGTTAAGCTGAAGCTTTCTTTTCCTTGTAGGTTGCCATCATTTTCTTGATTTCAGCAATAGCTTTCCCTGGATTCAGCCCCTTGAAAAAGAGAAGCAAATTAATACCCAGTGACAGTGAAACTGAATGTAAAAAGCCGATGACCTTGGGCGGGCCTCCCCCACAGGCTGGCACAGTGTCAAAGCAAAGAGGATGCAAATCAGGCCCTTTAAAACCCAGGGGCCTGGGCTAAGAGCTCTCTTCGGTCTCTGCTCTCAGACATTTGTGACGGTTCCCTCTCTGGCAAGGGGCCAGCCTTGTTTTATTCCTGCGGCGTGGCTCGCTGCCGCAGGACGACGAGCCCAGGGCAGAGCCACGCTCTGAGTACTTGAAGTTGTCTCGGAAAGGACATCGCTTCTGTAACTACAGCTGGGGCCAACGCTAGTCAGGCATCTCTAGAGGTTCTACCCGCTGCTGCGATCTTGAACTTACCATCAGAAATCAGCCTGTGTAAGCTCTCAAAGGCTGTGCGGAACAAGCTCTGTTCCCTCTCCTGCTCGACTAACCAAGTTTGCTCTCTGCCCACGGCCTCCTCGCGAGCAGGCCACTCCTGTCACTGCAGTGCCCGGGCAGAGGCGAGGGCACGAGCTCCACGTACCTTGGGACAGGTCCTTGTGCAGTTCATGATGGTGTGGCAACGATACAGAGAGAAGGGGTCCTGCAGCTTGGCCAGGCGCTCCTCCGTGAAGTCGTCTCTGGAGTCGATCATCCAGCGATAGGCCTGGGAACCAGGGACTGGTCAGCTGGGCTGGCAGCTTCCAGGGCCAGAGCAGCCCTCTGGTTCCGCTCAAAGCTCCAGGAGTGCAGAGGAAAGGGAATTCTCTTGCCTTGATGCCCTGTCTCTATACTCTTTAATTCTTGCCATATTTCAAGAATTATGAAAGGCTCCCAGCTCTTTCAAACTCTGCCTGATTAATGATCCCACAAACCTCTGAACCACCGTGCACCTGGTACCCTGGTGCTTAATTACACGGATTCAGGCATCGTCCTCTAATTATTAAGCTGCTCATTAGCTTCCCATCAAGATTATGAATTAGTGAAGGCAGGGTCTATGTCACATGACTCTTCATCCGTCTTCACAGCACCTACTCACTGTCTCTGAGTAAACTGATGACTTCACAGACCTGTTCAGCGATAATACCTGCTTCACTGAGGGATTCTTTTAATGAGCATATCCAGCCTGGGGGCCTGAGACCAGCTGAACACGGAGCTCTGGCAGGGGTCCTGGGAGGGCACTCCGTCTCCCCACAACTCGGGTCCCTGGCGCAAGGGCCGCCTACGACTGTGCCTCATTATCACTCTCCATCGCGGCTGGGAATCAGTAGTGTGAAATGGACACACAACCACGCAACTTCTTTTTTTCTGGGAAAATGAGACACTAGAGGCTGGTTTCTGAGTTGCTTAAGAGTCTATGGAAAGCACTGACCACAAATCTGAGGTGTAAGCTTTCTGGGAACAGAGACAGTGACTTTCTTTGCAGGGAGCTATTCATACAGTGAAAGGCAATGAAAAGGGATCCTACTTTCTTCTCTAAGTAACCCCTAAACCCAGCAGTCCGTGCTTCCCTCAGCCTGGAAACAATTTCCAACCTGACAGCTGTGCGGCGGCCCCTCACCGCCACTTCTCTCTTGCCTGCTTGCACGTTAAACATCCCCACGAGCGGGAGGTGGGGAGCCACGACGGATGCAGCCTGGGGAAAGTGGGCAAGTGGCTAAGGCAAGAGGCAGCGGCACAAGAAACACATTTTCCATATGTGCAAGCCACGGATTGCCAGGCAGCATGCGACCACCCCAGGTGGGGCCCTCCCCTACTGAAACAAAGGCATTCTGCGGATAGAGCCCCAGGCTCACTGAAAGCCAAGTGAAGACAAGGCAATCCATGCTCTTGTTGGCAATGGATGCAAATGAAGGAAGCCATCGCCCCTCAGAATGCCTAGCTTCGAAAGAGGTATTGTGCGCTTGGATTTCTGGATGCTTGAAGCTTTGCTTTTTCTTCAAGCAATTACAGAGCACCTTACCTGCATGAGAACCGCAGGTCCCAGGTATTTGTCCCCATTCCACCAGTAGCTGGGGCAGCTGGTGCTGCAGCAGGCGCAGAGGATGCACTCGTACAGCCCGTCCTGCATGGCGAGAGCAAGGGCGGTCAGGAACATGAGACTTGAGAGCCTGTCCGTCCTTAGCTGACAAGTGGGATGTTCAGGGTCAGGGCATGAACAGAGTGCCCACTTTCACGTGAATTTTCTTGGCAAAATCCTCAGAGTGGTTTGCAAAGACTTACTAGAGTCATTGAAAAGGATCTTGAATTGGGATGCAAACATTTGCTAGATTAGAGCCCAGTTTTTAAGTCCACGTACCATGCACTTGTCTTTTAATCAATAACCCTTCTCTTCTCTAAAGAAAAAAAATGAACATAAACAAGAAAAACAAAACCAAAACGTATCACCTAGAACGCAGTCTCGGAGAGACGGAAAAGGCCCGGGGTGCCGAGGTGCCTGGCAGTGCACACCAGCCTCTGCCCCGGCTCGGCGGAGGAGACGGCAGGTTTTCGGTGGGAACCAGCCTCACCCTAAATAATCACCAACCACACTGAGCACCGTGTGCTGCGCCACCTTCCCGTCCTTTTTATCACAGTAATCCCAGAAGAGTCCCACTTCACAGGAAGGCACCGAGGCCCAGGGAGGCTGGGCCATTTGCCCGCGGTCACACTGCCGTGCAGCCGAGCTGGCGTGGGACCCAGGCAGCCTGACTCTGGAGTCCCTGCTCCTTACCACCTGCCACGCTGACTTCATCTGCCCAACCAGCTCTACTGCCCTGGACTTCCCAGATTTTAGGGACAGAAACGGACTAAAGGCAGGAAAACCAAAGGGCTCACTGACATTTGGAGTGATAGATGACACAGAGCTGATGTCCTGATTGTAACCAGGAAACTTCAATAAAATCTATGTTCTGTTAGGGCAGCTGGTAGGAGTGTAATCTGGGCCCACAGGTCTGGATGGCGTAAGGTATCAGGGTTAAGAGCCTTACTTATAGTCATACCCTTTAGTCTACTTGTAGAAGAAAATCTAACGAGAAATTAGAATTTCTTGGACAGAACTGGAAAGATAAAGATGTTTATCTAGCCTTATTTGTAGTAGGGAAAAAAAGGAAACACTCTCACTGTTCCACGACAGCGGGGATGGCTGAGGAGTGCGTGACGCGTGCACCTGAAGCCACGGAAAGTGACGTGTACGCTGATGCTCGCGAAGAGCTTTCAAGAACACGGGAGGGTGCTCACAGGAGCAAGGGGGGGGGAAGCGGGCACAAAAGCATAGTCACGTTTTGACGCCAGCTACATGAAATGTGACGTGATGTAAAAAAGAACAAAGGCGGCTGTCAGCAGAAGTTATCTTTGGGTGGTGGGATCACAGACAACTTAAAAATCAGCTCTCTGTGTCTTCTGGGTCATCTACAATGAGCGCGATGGCTTCTGAAGGCACGAAATACGGTACTTCGGCATACGGATTTAAGGACGGGAAAAATCTAAGTGAATGAGTGGATTTTGATTATCCAGAACCCTCGCTCAGGGGAAGCCTTTGTTCCCTGATGATGCCATGTCAGGGGCCTGACTACCAGCCACAAGCTCCCAGGGGCGTGAGAGGTGACTAGGTGGGCCAGAGCGGCCAGCTCCGGCTTGGACGCTGAGGGGTCAGACTCCCTGGGAGTTAGAAATGGGGGGCGGAGCTATGTGCTGAGAAGAGAGACTGCCGGAAGAGGGCTCCGCTGCTCTGGCTCACGTCACTGTCCTGACCCTCATCGGCTCCATGTCAGAGCTGGCAGGCCTTAGTAGGACTCACGTTTTAAACGTTTTATAGGGAAGAGGAGAGGGGCTAAATATTCCCGAAGACCTAGAAGGCAGAATTCACTTCTTCATTCACACGACTACTGTTTATCAAGGGAATAACATGCGCCAGGGTCTTGGGGCCCAGGAAGGGTAAGACACAGTCCCTGTGGCGTAGGGCCTGCGCTGTGCTCAGTCTGCTGACAGACGGGGTGTGAAGAGCCCTTCCAGGACTAGGGCTGCACCGGGGAGCACATGAGGTGGTGACCGTCACACGGCCCTTGTCCTTGGCCCCATGCAGACCCACTGTTGGGACCCATCTCTGCTTGGCCCCCCTCACAACTCTTTTTCTCACAAGGACTCTAAGTGTGTAAGGGGTGAGCGTGCAGTCAGACCCTTCCGAGAGGAGGCGAAAGTGGTACGAGACAAGGAGACTGAGAACTTGATAGTGACCCCCTCACTTTCAAGGCCTCCAGAGCCTGTACACAAGAAGGCAACTCCGAGAGAGAGAGAAGGCAATGCACCCACCACCAGACGCTGGTGCTGGGAAAGAACACCCAGGTCCCAGTCCCAGTTCACCCGTTAACTATTTTGTTCCCACCTATGAGACCGGGAGGTGGCAGACTGCACACAGCAGCGTGTTTCATTCGCCCCTGGTGTTAAGGTGACACGCTGACTCAGCTGTCGACTTATACAGATGGGCCATTCTCGTACCTGTTTCTTTAGGCAAAGACCACGTGGCAACACGGTGACAACTTGCTCCTCAGGCCACAGACACCCAGCTCTCCGGTCCGCTCTCGGCCCGGCATGCACCCACACTACCCGCCGGCCTGGAGAGGATGGGGGTCCGACCCTGGGCGGAGGCTTTTGAAGTTCCTTCCCAAGTTACACGAAATGGTCTGCATCACCTCAGGCTGCTACCCACCCCACCCCTGCAAGACACACTTCCTGGAAAACACCTTTGCAAAGAAATTCCTCAAACCGAGACAATGAATGGGGGTAATGACCAGTTTCTCCCGATCTTCTATGGACTGCAGGTACTGCTGCTTGCCTTCCTGGGACTCATCCTTCTTCTTCAGATAGGGCTCGATGGACTTGTACTGGGCATAGAAGTTGCTCAGATCCTGAGGGGAAGAGGAAGAGGAAATGGGTCAGACGCCACCCTGGCCTCAGCCTTCCCCTGTACCCCATTTCTCAGCCTAGTTTTCTGCTGTATGATGGAGAGATGTCACTCTCTTCCTTTGGTGGGGATACAAGAAAAGATTCAGAAAGGAGACATGGTCACAATACTAAGTGTGGTTAGGAAATCTCTGCTTCACCCCCTTGGGAAACCTTCTGGTCACGTACAGGGAGGTAGAAAAGAAAGTAAAACGTGTAACAACTGTTGCTTTCCCAGTTGGTCTCTTCCACATGACTTCTTGGTAGTCATGGCCAAATTCTTCATTTCTGGGACTGTTTCAATTCTGTCCCATTATTCCCAATCTTCACCCAACGAGCTGCTGGAAGATCTTCCAGGCGTGTTTATCTTCCGATATTCAAACTGCTTAATTAAATTCAGACAGACAAAAAGCCTGCCCTAAGAACTAATGGTGCCCTGGCTGGTGTGGCTCAGTGGATTGAGTGCCAGTCCGAGAACTGAAAGGTCAGTGGTTTGATCCCCAATCAGGGCCTGTGCCTGGGTTGCGGGCTGGGTCCCCAGGTCGGGATGTACAAGGGGCAACTGATGGACGTTTCTCTCTACACTGATGTTTCTCTCCCTCTCTTTACCCTTTCCTTCCCGTCTCTAACTGAAAAAAGAAAAAGCACTAATAGAATAGCCTGAACATCCCTCCCCCTCCCTCTACGAACAATATGGTGGGGAGCAGGCACTGGGGAGCGGGGAGGGAGGAACAGCGGGAGGGAGGGTGCAGAAACTCACAGGAACAAGATCCTTTATCACGTACATATGTGGCAGAGGGTAGATTTTGGAGACTTTGTTGAGGTCGGTGTCGATCCTTCGGGTGCAAGCTAGAGTGTTGCCTCCATTAATGTTCATCGCACAAGAGCCGCAGATACCTGGGAGACAAAACCATGGTGTGCGTCCTCACCCGGACGCAGAACCTCTCGCCCAGCCGCGCACTCTCCCCTGTGGACCGCCGTCAGCTGCTCTGCCCTCCGGGGCGTGGTGGCGCTCCAGGTGGCGGAAGGGCCTGTTGCCTTTCTCCTCCTCCTTCTTCTTGCCTAGAATGCAGATCTAACGGCTGTAGTTCCAAAACCCATTCTGCGACCATGAGGCAACCTTGAGGCTGGATGGCACTGGAGAAGAACAGAGGAGCCTGGGATCCAGCTGGTATCACGGAGTTCCCGACACCAGTCCTGGCTCCATGCACCATGTACTTTGAGAGAAAAATCAGCCTCTGTTCTCTAAAAAAGCCACTGTCTCTGGCCATAGGCCCCCATCTCTGACCTTGGAGGCCACTGCCATCTGAACTCAAACTTTAAGACACACAATACCCCAAACCAAATCCATGTCGTCTCGGCCATCTTCAGGCTGAGGCCTGGGTACAGATCACCCGGACGCAGCTCTTGCTTTAGTGTCTCCACAAAACAAGCAGCGCGGTGGCGGCCCTGGGGGCGGGAAACCCACAGAGGCTGCCTGAGCGCTGACTTTCCGAGGAGAATGATGAATTGACGCGAGACCAAAGCAAAGCAAACCCAGCGAAGATGAGCTGGTGACCGAGGGAGGGGCCCTGAATGAGAATTTCCTTAGCCTGGACTCATTTCCTGTGCACGGAAATTTCCTGGGTATTTTAGAGTTTAAAAATGACTGTGCAATGTAAACCCGGAGTACCACTTCTTTGAAGCTGCATTTTGATCACCAGGCCAGAGAAACGTGACTTCTGGTGAAATGCGCTGGGCCACCACCCTATAAGAATACTCCCCGTCTCCCGAACCCACTAGGAGTGCAGGAGAACACTCGGGCTCTTCTAGTCCGAGTCTTCAAGTCGTAGGCAAACACTCCTCAAGAGACTGAGTATCATCAATATGTTTATGTATGCTTGGCATTCAACTGGAACAGTGTGTTTTTGTAAGAAATTATATATAATTAAAAAAAATAAATCCAACGAATCTTCTTGTGAAAAGGCTCCCTTGGAAATTCTCTTAATAAGCAATAAGGGAATAAAAAGGAGTGGCAATGAGTATCAGTCGGCTTCACACAGTTTAGTCCAGATGGGCCACACCTTATGTTCTTGGCTCTGAAAGGGTCTTATGGGGAAAGGTTACTAAAAAGCATCTATATTTCCTGTGTTGTCAGGATTTATGTGGGGAAGGCTGGTGTTTAATCATAGCAGAATGTTCCCTGAACAGCAGGGCTCAGACACACTATCGTAATAACTGTCAGCATTTGCTACATTAAATCCAGTTCTGTAAGATTAGCTGAATCAAAACAGATGTCTTAGAAATAGGACTTTAAATGCCTGAAATGCACAGCAGAATAAACATAAAAAGCGATGGGCCAATATCTACAGTGACTTTTCCTTTTTGGAAGGTTATTTTAGGAAGGAAGTTCAAACCCAGCCCTTGGTCCTGGCCCGAGCTGCGCCGTTTGGTTTTACCCCAGGTTTCCTAGGCCCGACCGTGCTGTGCGGCCTGCGAGTGCAGTTCTGGCATCTGGCAGCTCTGGCTGACTCTGGCTTCCCACCTCACTACCCATGTGCCCCTTTGGAAGAAGTCCCTTAACCTCCCTGGGCCTCAGTCTGTCCGCACATGGGGGTACATAATCAGAGCCCCTGTCTCTCTCAGAGGGGAGCCTGGCCCACAGACTTGTTCCATGGCCATCGTGGCCAGATGGCCTTCAGAGCATCCCCGTGTGATTTCAGCCACATCCGAGTGCCCCTTGAGTGATTATTTAGCAGTTTTATTTAAATCAAATCATTTTGCTTAAATTCACATTGAAAAACCATTCATATCACTGCTACTGTCAACAGTAATCACCTTCTTGTAGTATGTGAAAAAAGACAGAACTATTAGTAAAATGTGTTGGTAAGCACACTGCCTGAAATCAGCTCACGTGGCACGAGCAGCACACTGTGGACCCGCTGCTCCCTTCCAGAACATTCCTACTGAGCACCTGCTCTTTGCACAGGTAACGCTGGGAGCTGGAGGCCGGCACACACACCTCCCCTGCTGGACGGATGTTTGGTGTGCATAACACTAGCCAGACGCTCCGCACTGCCCTGGATGAATGAGCGCTGCAGGGCAGAGGCGGCCAGCTGGTGTGCCCGAGCTAGTCCTCGCAGGGCGCAGCAGCTCTCAGGGGCTGCCAGGTGCGGCAACCACGCGACAGAAAGCTCCCAAAGGAAACCAGAACTTGTACCACAGTTAAAATTTCCGACATTTTACCAAAAAAAGGAAGTGCGCTGCATAGCAAGGTCACCTGGCAGAGCCCTGCAGCTGTTCTCTGGGTATTCCTGTCGGTCCTGGCCAGCCCGGGCCTCTCGGGAACCAGAGCTAGGTGTGCAGGACTTAACAGGGAGGGAAGTGCTTACCTTCTCTGCATGATCTTCGGAAGGTCAAGGTAGAATCCATTTCATTCTTAATCTTGATTAAAGCATCCAACACCATAGGGCCACATCTGACCAAAACCAAAACAACAACAAAAGACCCAGATGTATTTATATGAAGTTCAATCTCTCTATACTTTTACCACAATATGATGAGACACCCGCCTACATTAGCTGCTTTTATTATCTATTGGGCCTTCACGCTTTCCCCACATCACGTTCACACTTTCCCCCAGAGTTTTATTTTTGCACATTCTTACACATTCAGTACTGCAGAGTTCTACTTTGGTGATCACACTGAATGTACACTTCTAGGAAACAGAAAGCTACGGAAAAAGTACTTAGGTTAGGAAACAACCACCATATAGGGGCAGTTCCTGTTTTCCCCTTCTAAAGCGCCCTGCAAAGCTTTTCCAAATAGTTTATTTCACATTAAAAAATTTTTAGAATCCAGACAATAAGTGGCTTTCAATGGCTCATTAATAATAATAATGCATAACTGTAACAGAAAACACAGTACAGAGAATAACAGAAAATAAATCACCCACGGTCCCCTAATCCGAAGCACCGAGTGTCCCATGCACGTGGGGGCAGTGACAAGGTGGAAGGGCGGCAGCCCTGGCCTGGAGCCCAGAGTGCAGGCCTGGCATCTGACAGCCTGGTCTGAACCTCGCTGGGTTACAGGCAAATCACTCAACCAGCTTCCCGTCTATAAAGCACAGGGAGCAGCACCCACACCCCACAGGACTGTTGCCGGGGAGTGACTACATGGGGAAATGAGCAGGAGAGGACTGTCACCGCATGCACTTAGTTCAACGATGACTGTCCTTGTGAAGAGACGTGATTCTATGCAAGTGGCTTCCTGTCTCTCAGCCTCAGTTTTTTAAATCTGTCAAACGGAGTTCATGCTGTATCACAGGATTATAATGAAGATTAAATAACAAAACTTATTTCTTGGTTGCTACTCGATTTCTCTCGATATTTTTCTATGCATGAGATTTAAAAACGATGCACCCTCCCCAAATATCCATTAGCATTGTCTGTACTTCTTTCCCCCCGGCTTTACAGAGATAAAGTGGACAAATAACACTGTGTAACTTTGAGGCGAACGACATGCTAATTTGATATGTGTGTAAACTGTGAAATGATGAGCACAATAAGGTTAGTAACACATTCGCATTGTCTGTATTCCTACCAGCAACAAGCAACACTCTTTTCACTGTACCTCTGCCAACGATGGCAACTACAACCTTTAAAAACCTCTGCTGTTCTGAGAATGGAAGTGTTACTGTCATCAGTGTTTGGAAATCTTTGAACACTAACTACATCGGTTGAGTATCTGTCATGAATTCATTACTTTCTCTTCACTCACCAGTCACTCACCGCCAGTCTTCTCTGGCCAAGTTCCCTTCCAGGTGCTGGAGACACACCAGAGAACAAAACAGATGAGGACCCCTGTCCCCTAGAGGGTCCCTCCTAGAGGACTAATTCTAATAGACTCATTCTAGTGGGCTCAGTCTGTGAAAGTTCTTTGACTGTTTGCTGAGGTTCTGAGACTTTTTTTTTTAAAGATCTGAGCTTATTGTCCTGGCGGGGTGGCTCAGTTGGTAGGAGTACTGTCCCACACACCAAAAC
>PVKM010028231.1:0-18401 GCA_004027735.1 Carollia perspicillata
AAAGTTTTATGTGATACAGGAACCTTCATAAGGAAAGAAAGGCCTGAAGAAATCGTTAAACTTGTGCATTTTTATGTCAGTTTGAAGAGTGAAAAGATATAATAGATGAGGTGGATGAGGTGTGTGTGGTGAACTGGCAGAAGCTTCCAAGGCCTGCTTGTTTGGATTCTTGGTGTCCCTTTGTCCTCAGAGACAAGGACATGCCTTTCCTCTGAGTATAGGGAAGGCACTCTCACAGGAGTTTTATGACCTGCTTCAGGGCAGAAGGGTGGGGTGCAGAGCCGTCAGAGTTACCTTCCTGTTTCTGCTGTTTTCTCAAACTCACTCAGCTTAAAACATTCACTGTGACAGGCACCGTATTCAGGAGAAGGGTGCCATGAACCTCCTCACAGGCAGTCCTTGGCCTTCCTGGGCTTGTAGGCCCATTGCCCGAACGCCCGCTCGTCTCCCCTGTGTCTCCGTGTGTCTCATTCCCTGTCCTGGAAGGACACTGTCATCGGAGTCAGGGCCCTCTCAGACCCAGCACGATTTCATATCAGTCCTTACCCTAATTACCCCCGCAAGGCCTTATTTCCAAATAAGGTCACATTCTGAGGTTCAGAATGTCCAGGTGGACGTGACTGTTTTCGGAGGGCGCTATGTAATTACCGTGCTGATTCAAGATGATGGACACAGAGTGCTGGCACAGGCTGTCATATCAGGAAAGCAGATCTTGTCACCGAGAGGTAGCTAAGAAATGACGCACATGTCACAACACTCCTTTCGGAAGTTACAGTGTGGAAAGGGAATACCTTTTCTGCCTTTTTTTGTTACGCTTATTTATATTTGTTTTCACGCACATATCACAGGCATTTAGTTCTAGAACTGAGTTAATCCTCAGGATTAAACCTTGGGAAAATTAGCTGTCGGACTTGAGAGACGTCGTTCATCTGTACCCCGTGAAGGAATTTAGCAAAATTAATGGAAGTTCACGTGCAGGCAGGTGCCTTTTCGGTTGAGGGCTCTCTGATCGAAATCAGTCCGCCGTTTCTAGGTCCCGCCCCCGTGGGCCGGAGCTCGGGGCTGGCCAAGGCCATAGCCGATGCGTCTAAGGGTGCACCCAGGCTCTGACCTCGCAGACCCTCGCTTTAGAGAATCGGGAACGTTGAGCTGCAGATGTAGAGAGCACATTGCTGGTGCTGGGACTTGCCGATGCTTCTGATGCGGCTTCTTTCTTTTTCCAAGGGCAAACCCAGACTCTCCGACTCCTCTGTGCTTTGGGGTTTGTCACTTTCTTCAACCCCTAGATCCTTACCTGATAAAATACTGAAGTCTCAGGATGCTAAGCAACGGGCCATGTACAAATTACAGACTATGTCTAACTCCATGTGTTTTCTATTTAATTTTCTGATCTTGAAATCACGAATTAATAACACAAACCTGATTTTAAAGCTATCTCCCTTTTGTGGATAAAGATCAGCACATACAAATGTGCCAGTGGAACCAACCCCTCTGAAGAGTGTCAGTGAGCCTTTAAGTATCAATGAAGCCTTTGGTGTTCCTGAGCTCAGGGAAGGTGCAGCTACAGAAGCCGAGCAGATGCTTGTTTAACTGGCACGCGGCTGGGGTTTCTATTTAGATCTGCACGTTCCCTTTGCTATCTCTTATTTGGCTTGAAAATCCATGGCCCCGAACATAAAAAATACAAAACAGAAAGGAAGCTGAAGTGACCAAATTTGTAGTAAAAATCTATACCAAAGTGATGGTTTGACATTTTCTGCATTTGGAACCAAGGGATTAAAGGATAAAAGCCACACATGGTATTATCTTTCTTAACACTTGTTTGAAAATATTTGTGGCTACATTTTCATTTATTCGCATCACTTAACATAATGATATTTGTTAGTGGTATTTATTTAAACTTATTTATTTATTTAGAGAGAGGGGAAGGGAGGGGAGAGAGAGGGAGAGAAACATTGATCTGCTGCCTTCTGTACATGCCCGGACCTGGGCGGGACCTGCAACCCAGGCATGTGCCCTGACTGTTCAGCAACCTCTGGTTTGCAGGATGACACCCAGCCAACTGAGCCACATGGGCCAGGGCGGTTGGTAGTATCTTTAGTAAAATGCAAGTAAAGATCCCTGGCTGGTGTGGCTCAGTGGATTGAGTGCTGGTCTTCCAACCAAAGGGCCGCCGGTTTGATTCCCAGTCAGGGCACATGCCTGGGTTGCGGGCCAGGTCCCCAGTAGGGGGGCATGTGAGAGGCGACCACACATGGATGTTTCTCTCCCTCTCTTTCTCTCTCCCTTCCCCGCTCTCTAAAAATAAATAAATGAAATCTTTACAGAAATATGAGTAAGTATATTTTTTTGTTTTGGCAACATATATCCTTCTGGTATCTTAGGGAGTGACAGGAGGAGAGGATCTAATGTGTGAGGGAAAATTCTGGCATGGGGAGAGGTGAAGCGTGGGGGTTCTCCTTATGCATTTCTCAGGTTTATGTGTGATAGTCGGAGCTAGTTAGTCTATACAACAGCATTTCCTATCCAGGAAAATATTTGTATTTTTAAAATGTTCTTTAGATTCTGATAAAAATGGTGTAAATCATTTTGTCAAAGGCATCTTCCAACCTTTTAAAACTTTGTACCTTACTACTTGACCTTTAATGGATGCTTTTATATAGATAATAATATATAATCTGTAGCTTATGTTCAAGTTACTATTTAATTGTCATCACTACAACATGCTCTCAAATTTCAAAAAAATAGGATTATTGTGGCTTCCACAAAGAGGTGTGATGGAGCCTTCCCTTCCCTCCAAACTAGATTTGCATGTGGAGACTTTTTATGCTATATCTGTCCCAACATGATATAAAAAAGCTTATTTTATTTTTTTATCGTGAAGTAGTTTTTATTCTTGTTAAAACAAGTTTAGAAACTGCCAGTCAAGATGGAGGCATAGGTAAGTGCAGCTCACCCTCCCACACAACCACAAAAAAAATTACAACTAAACTATAGAACAGCCATCACTCAGAACTATCAGAATTGAGGTGAATGGAAGTCTGACAACTATGGAATTAGAGAAACCACATCCATCCAGACAGGTAGGAGGGGCAGAGATGCAGAACAGTCTAGTCCCACATCCATGTGTGGTGGATAAATATTCAGGAGGGACATCTCAGGAGCGAGGAGTTCCAGCCCCGCACCAGGCCCCCTGCCCAGGGTTCCATTGCCAGGAAGGTAAGTCCCCACAACTTCTGGCTGCAGAAGACAGCAGGGATTGAGTCAATGGAAGAAACTTCTGGAGTTCCAAGCAGTTCCCCTTAAGGAAACCACATCCAAACTTACTTAGACTCACCCCCTCTAAGCTCTAGCACCAGGGTAGCAGTTTGAAAGGCACCAGTGGCACACAGGGAGGAAATGAAGTGTCTGGCATCAAGGGGAGAGCTGGGGGACAGCTTTCTCCAAGACAGAAAGGTGGGCAGAGGCCATGGTCTGTTTTTTGAACCCTCCCCACACAGAGCCACAGAGCCACAGAGCTGGCAGGTGGGCGCCATATCTGAGGCTCCATCAACCTGTCTAACATGTTTGTCCCACCCTGGAGATCATCTGAGACTTCATCCCAGCCAACCTATGGGCCCACCCAAGATGTGAATGGCTAATCTAGGCTTGTGCTTTACAACTTCCTAAACCCTAACAAACAAGCAACAGCCAGCCTCAGTAAGACTCCAGCTCCCAACCCCTGTACCTCCTGCTAAGTGGCCACAAGGCTGGCACTAGCAGCAGCCAGTCTAGATTGACAGCTTGGTTTTGCCTGGGAATCTCCAAGCCCAGCACAAGTGCCAGCCATCTCAGATTGCTTTATAGCTCAGGCTGGGTGGACCCAGGCAGAACACAGATGGGGATGACCTTGGCCTATACTACCCAGGAAACCCCAGAGCTTGCATACCCAGTGGACAGCTACGGACCACGTCAGAGCACCACCACCCCTCTGCCACTGCACAGCTGATCCTCCACGAAGGGTAGAGGTTGGCGGTCAGTGGTCACAGACAGTCCTTTAAACTGACTGGCCTGGGTAAATCCCTCTCATTGACCTACCAACAGCAACCAAGGCTCAACTACAAGAGAAGAGTGCACTCAGCCCACATGAAGGGCAACCTCAAGTACCCAGCCTGGGAGATAGGAGAGCAAAGCATCTATGTGCTTAACAAACATTCTCAAGCTTTTCCAAGACAGAATCATGGATATGGAGAGCATTTTGATGGCTGCCAGATGGGAGGGGGTGCAGGGAAAATCGGTGAAAAGGTGAAGGGATTAAGAAGTACAAATGGGTAGTTACAGAATAGCCACAGGGATGTGAAGTACAGTATAGGAGTTGGAGTAGCCAAAGGACCTCTATGTAGGACCCATGGACATGAACAAAGGTGTGGAGATTGCCTGAGGGAGTTCGGGGTGCTGAGTGGAAGGGTGTTATGGGGGTGAACTGGGCCAATTGTAATAGCATAATCAATAAAATATAATTAAAAAACAATTTTATGGTGGTATGACTGACATATAACATTATATTAGCTCCCAGCACACAGCACAACAGTCTGATATTTGTGTACACTGTGAAATGATCACCGCAATAAGTCTAGTTGGCATCTGTCAGCACATACAGTTACAAGTATTTTTTTCTGTGATGAGAATTTTTAAGATCTACTCTTTTTCAAATATACGATACACTATTCGTAGCTAGAGTCACCTTGCTGTACATTACATTCCCAAAACTTATGTGTTTATAACTGGAAGTTTGTGCCTTTTGGCCCCCTTTACTTATTTTGCCCTCCTCCACCCTTACCTCTGGCAACGACCAATCTGTTCTTTGTATCTGTGACTTCAGTTTTTTTAAAAGATTCCACACATAAGTGAGAGCATATGACATTTGTCTTTCACTGTCTGCCTTATTTCACTTACTATAATGCCTTTAAGGTCCATCCATGTTGTTGCAAATGGCAAGATTCCACTTCTTAACGGCTGAGTAATATTCCATTGCATACACACCACTCATTCTGTATTCATTCATTCATCCGTCCATAGGCACTTAGGTCGTTTCCATAGCTTGCCTGTGGTAAAGAACGCTGCAATAAACATGGGGGTGCACGTATCTTTTTGAGTCAGTGTTTTTGAAATCAGGGAACACAATGCCTCCAGCTTTTTTCTTTATTCTCAAGATTGCATGGAAATGGTTGTGAAGCACATAGATGCGGCTTTCTGGGGAAAACACGGCAGCTTCCGAGCAGGTCCAAGAACAGCTTGAGAGGGCAGGGAAAGAAAGCCGACTCTGCTTTTACTGTAATCAGGACGTGGACCAGGGCTTACACGGTTTGAACTTGCCTTCGGCGCCAAAGGAGAAAGCACTTCTCTCTCAGTGTGCCAGAGGGGATCCGAGGGAGAGGCCGAGGTGGGGCCTGAGAGCTGCCAAACATCCACAGTGGAGTCGGACTAGTCTAAGAATTAAAATTTTAAAGTCTCATGTTCATTACTAATAAAATGTTTAATTTGAAGTTTATTATATTTTCCCCATGATGTTCAATAACATAAGAAAGCCACTTTAGCACACTAAAGAATTAGTAGATGGTCTTCGAAATTTTAAGAATTGAGGAAAAGGAAAGTGCTTGAGATGGTAAAAAATAGTTAAAAAGTAGCATACAAAAGGAACTTTCAAGCTGTCTCATTCAGAGGTTGCTTTACCCAACATGTAATGTATCTCTATTTTCTCTACTAAAAGGAAACTTACCCTTAAAAAAAAAGTGAACTAGTAGCTCAGTGCGTTATCTTTGTATTTGGCTGCCAAGTTTGAGATATCTGAACTAAATCAATTGCTGAGGACTACATCACCACTGTGGGGGTCGGGGTTTGTCTGGCCCCCACTAGAATGTGTGCCTTACCAGGGCTTAGACTTGGAGTCTCTCTTGTTCACTGCTGTTGAATAGTTCTTGTCACAGTTGACACGTTCTATTGAACTGATGACCCTGCATAGATGGTTAGTTCAAGTGAATTGCCACTAGGTGGCAGTGTTTACCCGGCTCTGTGCTGCAAATCACCACCTAAAAGCAGGCTCCACAGGATCACATCAACCACAGCTGCTAGCACCTCCCTCATGGCTGCCCCTTCATTCCCACCAACCTCCTAAATCCTACAGGCCAGAGAATCACAGGAGTTTTTTCTTTGTAAGTAATCATAGGTATCGGCTGCTCGAACTCCCAAACTTTTCGGTCCAATGAGGGCTGCCAGGCCCTAAGCACCACAGTGGTAGTGTAGCCCTCAGCAATTAATTTAGTTCAGATGTTTCAAACTTGGGAGCCAAAAATAAAGATAACACGTTGAGCTACTGGTTTATTAAAAGAAAAAAAACCACCAGAACTTTCTGTAGCAGAGATTTAACACCTCCCTGCCCCCTGCAGTTACCCCCTTTCCCGTTCTGTTCTAGCTGACCCCGAAGGTCCACTCTGCGGTCATAGGTCATATTTACGTCTTTACTCCTGGAGAAGTTTTCTGCAAATCAGCTAGCTTTGGCATTTTGGTCCTCCTCAAGCCTGATCTGTTTTTGCATTTGTCCGCAGGCCCAGCTGACCTGGTTTTTCCCCCCATAGCCTCCATGGAACTCAAAGGGTTTTATTTTATCTAATCTAGCATTTAACAGCACCAGACCAGCTCTGCTCTGTCTGATTCTGTTTTAGCCACATTCCCATGCATTTTAACAATTATTCAAAATGTACCTTTTTACATAGAAGTGGCACAAGTCCAGTCTAGCCATCACTCTTTCATTTGTTAAACATTTACTACATAATATTACATAGAACTATTCTGTTTGTCTATAAGAACAAATAGGGCATTTCCACTCCCAAAAATTAGAAGTGCAATCAGACAAAGTGCAATAAAACACATGAAAAGCATTGTTATGTAGTGAAAATAAAGAGCAGGTCAAACAGAAATGAAAAATTATTCTGGAATACGGATCACTGCCGCCCTGAGCCTTTATCTACAAAAGGGCTGCTCTGTGTAGCATCACAGAGGAAGGAGCAGTAACTATGAGTTTCCTAGAAAACCCTGCAAAGAAGGTGACATTGGAGTTGGGACTGGAAGGATGAAGGGAATTTGGAGGCACCGGAGAAGGAGAAAGTTCCAGGCGGAGGGCAAAGCAAACAGTTCCGGAGGTGTGTCTCCCAACCTCTCCTGTGCTGTGGGAAGCAGATGCTGAGTCTGAGTTAGGAGTGCAAGAGGCTTATTTGAAAGCAATGTCTATGAAAAAACAAAAGAGACTGGGGAATCAGTATGGGGTGGGAGAGTCTGAGACCGTACCTTGGATCTGACGCTCTCTGGCCACCCAACTGGGGGCGCTGGAACAAGACTGTTTGTTACAGTTTTGCGTTTGCAGAAAAATCTAGAAATATTCATACTCTCAAGGAAAAGCATGACCTGTGCTAACGTGTCACAGAACCTGAAGGCAGTAACAGCTGGAGACTGTCAGCTAACCACACTCTTGGCAGCTGAGCAGCAAGGTTTTTCCTGAAATGAGATCTGAGGGGCACACCTCCCCGTGTGTCACAAGAGTTGTTTCATTCCGTTTCCTCCTAAGATTTACACGGTGCCACCATGCCCAGACACCCTGGCAGACACTTGTTTGGCTAGTCTCAGCAGCCCTATGAGACGGGTAATATTTCCACTTTACCGATGAGTAAAGTGTGTTTCAGTCCATGTTCTTTCTGCCGGCGTAAAGCAAGGTCAGTGGTGGCTATTGTCTGCATCAGCAGAAGTTACTCCAGGACCTGGAACTAAGGCGAGATAAGGATGCAGAGAAGCTGCAAGCTGAAGATAAATTGGAACTGGCAGCGTCTAGTTCAAGTGGTAATAACCACGGTCGTTTGATAACCTTGGAAGGAGAAGTTCAAAGGTGACATAAAGTGTAATTGGAATCACACAATCCCTCTATTTGGAACTTTCCATGGCTTCCCACTGGACTCAGAATAAAGTGCAGGCATCTTCTCACCATGGCCTCCAAGGCCCTGCCTGAGGCTCTAACCCAGTCTTTCTCAACCAGGGCTGATGTTACATGGCCCCCAGGGGACACTTGGCAATTTCTGGAGTTTGTCACGAGGGTGAAGGGGGTTGACTGACGTCTAGTGGGTACAGGCCAGGGATGCTGCTAAGCATCCTGCACAGGCCAGCCTAACAAGTAGAAATGACCCAGCCCAAAAGGTCAACAGAGCTGAGCCTGAGAAACCCTACCCAGCCTCCTCTGCCGCGACTCTCCCCTCATTCACAGCGCTCCAGCCACACTTTCTCAGATATGCCTGCAAACTTCCTCAGTGGCCTGAGCGCCAGCCTGCCTGCGAACCAAAGAGTCGCCGGTTGATTCCCAGTCAGGGCACATGACTGGGTTGTGGGCCAGGTGCCCAGTACAGGCCATGTGAGAGGCAACCACACACTGATGTTTCTCTCCGTCTCTTTCTCCTTCCCTTCCCCTCTGTCTGAAAATAAATAAATAAAATCTTTGAAAATTTTTAAAAAATCTTGAGACATTGTGAAAAGTTACCCTTAAAAACAACCTAAAATTTCCTGAAATATCTTGACCTTTTATAAAAACTAAACTACAATTCATGGTTTCATATTTATGATGAAATTGTGCTCTGAACTAGCTTAAAAATATTTTCATTTCTTCCTTGAAGTTTCACAATCTTTGTGGCTATATTAACAAAGGAAAAGTAGAAATACCACAAGGCTATAAATTATGTTTATGTTTTTTCACCTTAAAAACTCCCCAACAAACCTGAACCACCATGGCCAGGTTTTGCTTCATTACCACTAGAAGGCGCTAACAACAACAGCAAACAAAAGTTCACTGGTCAAGTGTGACCAACTATGTGAAGCCCAGGGAGCCTACACAAAGAAATGTATTTACAAGTTTGTGTTTGAAAAATCAACTGATAGTAGTTTGATTTGAAAACACAGCATATAAAGGTCCATTTTTGCTCTAATGGGAGAACATCTAATCATAAATTTTGTTATTAATGTTCTATCTAGAAAAGTAATGTAAAGAAGTGCATACAAAAAATTATATCTTAGTCTCTCAAATATATTAAAGTAACCTGAGTTCTACTCTTGGACTTAGTGACAATTCTTGAAACTTGTACCAAGGTAAAATATCAGACAAGTGAATAGAAAAATGAATGAATGAGATGTTTATCTCAAACATTTTAAAAATACTATACAATGGCTATATTATGGCCTCTCCACATTGTGGAACACTGTAGAATCATAAAAATACTGGTGTGGCTCTGCCTGGTGTGGCTCAGTTGGTTGGGCATCATCCCGCAAAGCAAAAGGTCACTGGTTTGATTCCCGGTCAGGAAGGTTAGGAGAGGCAACCAACCGATATTTCTTTTGCATGTCAATGTTTCTCTCCCTCTGTTTCTCCCTCCCTTGCCCTCTCTCTAAAAATAAATAAAATCTTTTTAAAAATGATTGTGTAAATCTGTGTTTGTCTGGAAAGCTATCATGCAATATTAAGTTCAAATGCAGGTTACAAAATGGTGATCTGATATTTCATTTAAAGAATTTAATTATAGGAAAAGTGAGGACAATATCCACTGAAATGATGATTGTCTCCAGGTGGCATAATTATTTGTTATTGTTTTCTGGTTGTGACCTTGAGAAACGAATGTGACCTGCCTGCACCTCTCAGGTTCATCAGTGGCAAATGGAAGCAATGATGCTTTACAGTAACATATGCAAAGCACTTAGAACTGTGTTGTGCACATGATAACTACTCAAAAACATTAGCTTTCGTAATAACTACCCTAATTGTCCGCATCTGATTTTAGGGGAGTGGACGTGTTAATGTTATAATCAGAAATTATAATAAACACCTTTCAAAAAAAAGGATGGTTCACATGAGGAAGAAGGAGAATTGGTTTTATTTCCATCTATAAGAATAGTAAGTCAATTCCTGTTTACCTAGAATGTTAAACAATCAGATCTTTTTACTGTGTGATTTTCTGAACAAGAATTCACTTTCCCCACAAGGATGAATTCCGACACTAGTCTCCATGGTGTCCGTACAGGCTAAAGGGTAAAAAGTAAACACCATTAAGGTCCGGCCTGTAGTGACGGCTCCAAACATGTTGGAGGTAAAATAAGTCATACCGACACTTTTACCGCAGCTCTTCCTGGGTAAGAGGTCATTTTTCTTGGGAACAGAGACACTTAGATGGCTAAACGTTTGAGTAAATGGTGGATACCAGAGCCTGGGTGTTGATTGGATTAGGCTTTCTTCTTTGGTTGTGCAAAACTACTATATTTACAAAAATGGCACAAAAGTGCATTCAACAGTCGATGTACGTGCTGACTTCATTCATATCTCTAACGACAAAAAGTACTGTAACTATATAACTGCATAAGAACATTAGCTTCAATGGCTGCCAATAAGCACTAGGGTCACATAGTTACACCAGAGTGGCAAATATTGCCCAGTTAAACTTCTATTGTTAAAGCTGAGTCAGGTTTAAGGCCATTCGAGTTCAAGCACTGAAATACAAATCTTTTGGAGCCCCATCTATTGGTGCTTGAAATATGCGACCTTTCTTCCAACTTGTGGTCTTAAACTTCTGTTTTATAAAATCCAAAAGGAAGGTACAGAAGAAATCAATACAGCAGAGGTTAATTGAATAAGAGTAACACACAAAGCTATAATTAGGATGAATTAAAGAAAGCCCAAACATTTAAAATGTGAAACTTGTTTGGGAGTTTGTTACGACCAGCCCTGCACTAGGAGTTAGGTAATGCGCACAATTATTTTCACGTAGATTACTTCATGCTTCTCCAACAGGTTCGCCCCATCATCACACGTGTCTTCCCTACAGGAGCAGCGCGCACTTCCGCTGCCTGCAAAGCCCTCACTCTCAAACGACTTAGTGAGCGAAACGACAAGAAGAGCAGAGAAGTAACATATTAAGGAAAAACGGTGGGAATTAGAAGATGCACGCGGTTCGGCTGCTTTAAGCAGCCGGCCAGCCTGCTAGCCACAAGGGATGGTTTCCGTTGAGGAAGGCCCTGCGGAGCGGGAACGTGGTCCCCAGTGACCCCTGTCTTATCCGGGCTGCAGTAGGAAGTTGCTTGTTCTTCATTTTTGCTTTAGCCAGGCAGTAATCCCCAGAATCAAAATATCGTTGCCCTTTCTGTAATCATTTCCTTAAGAAATCTGAACCTCCAGGCTTTTGTCCCAGACAAGGACACTGTGCTTTTAATTTTGTTTCTTAGGCTTTCTCTGGATTAGTCACTTTATCTTCCATTTTCTTCTGTTCCTCCATAGAGGCTGCCTCGGGGACTTCCTCTCCTGCCCCCTCTGCGGGTGAGACTGGATTTGTGTTTTACAAAGAAAAGGAATCGGTGCTTTCGGTGTGAGGGGAAGGATGAGCACAGGGGACAGTCGAGGGGAGAAGAGAGAGAATGAGTGGGAGGGGAGGGTGAGAGGAGTGAATAGCAGGGAGGGGAAAGACGGAAGTGGTCGGAGAAAGGACCTGGGTGCAGGCCCGGAGGAAGGGAGACTGCACAGGACTTGTCAGAAATGTCCGAGTGACTCTGGGCAGCAGGCGATGTAATGAGCCCCAGCGGTGCTGTGAAATCTGTGTTCTTCCGTTGGTGGAAAAGATGAAAAGGCTAGATTTCACATGGATGTCGATGCTGCGTGGACAGAGATGGCATGTGTAGCTGCAGGATTCTTGAGGCAAAGATGATCACGGGACCACATAAATTTCCAGAAATTTAGAAATCTTGGACACCCCATGCCATGAAACTTGGGCTCAAGGCCATTGAGATCTCAAGGGACAAGGGAGGGAGGGCTCCAGGTAGCAGCATCCAGGTTACATAAAGGTGTGTGCGGTGTGTGCATGTGTGTGAAAGGGAGAGAAAGAGTGAGGGAGAGGGAGGTGGAAGAGAAAGGTGAAGACAGAGAGGACAAAATTGAGAGAGGAAGCGGGTGGAGAGAAGTATCACACACGTGGGGAGAGAACTGAGGACTGGAGATAGAAATCAGGTGTGCTCATGAAAAACCCAACTGCATTCCATCTCTAATCCTGTAGTCGTCACATTTCACGCAAACGACTCTCTTCTGGTGTCCTCCTTGAGTCCGCTTAGTAGTTGAGCAAATTGCCCTGTATCCCTGATGAGCAGGTATCTCCAGTCATAGGAAACTCAATACCTTGGGGGAAGTTCTTCCTGTGTTTGAAAACCTCTGTGTTTAGGAAGTTCTTCATATTGCACTAAAAGTGCCACTCATTTATTCACCTAACAAATCTTTACTAAGCGTCTACTACGTGCCAGGCACTGTCCTGTGTATTGGGGATACAAAATCCTTGCTCTCGTCAGACAGACTTTGTAATGGGTTCAGAGACTAAATGAATAAAAGATACATACCATGCCAGGTGGTATAAGGACATATGCTAAGTATACTATGTTGCGGAAAAACTGACTCTTACACGATTCGGGGTGACGGAGTAAGCCTTTATTCACGTGAGCGGACCCAGAGGAGGCAGTCTCCAAATTCTGGGCCCTGAGGAGGGGTTAGATGGGTGGCTAAATACTCTTACAGTAAGGTGGGAAGAGGAGGGGTCACGACCCAAGCAAGGAGGGGGGGGCACAGATGTAAATGATCTGAGGCCTGGTGCAGGTGGCTGGCTGTCTGGGGCCTGAGACTGTGACCCTACAGTGGCAAATACTAAGAAGGAAATAAATAAACCTCAGGGGAGAGCAGGGACTGAAGATATGTACTAGTGACCTGTGACCTGTGAACTCATAAATGTCTTTAGATGATGAGTGCAATCGGTGATGAGAAGAGCCCCAAGGCACTCCAGTGTGAACATTTTGGGTGATGTGGAGAGACTGGCAAAGCAGATATAAAGTTGCAGGTTCCTGTAATTTCCATTTCTGTCCACTAGACTAGAAACTCTTCCTCAGGAGGAAAACGGTGGTTATATTTGAAGATCATTATTCTGCATGGTACCATGGAAACGGAGTACTTGTTAATTCTGGTGGGAGCAGATTTCTTCCCATAACCTGGGTGCAGTAAAGGGGGCAGACAGTACAAGAGAGGAGCTGCTGGGACCCTGCCTGGGCAGGAGTGGCAGCAACCCGTAGGGGCAGAGTCCACAAAACAGCAATGCCAGATCAAAGCCAGCTGCTGAGGTGAACTTTATTGGCCACTGGAAGAAGGGGAATGCACCCAGGGTGCTACCCAGGGGAAGGGATTTGCATGGGTCCAGAGTTCTAGTAGTTAGAGTAACTAGAGACTGCCGTCATCATGACCCCCTGTCCTGGCACTGGGTGTGCTCCTCACACCCCACTCCTGGCTGACCCACACCGGTACGGCCCGGCTAGCACACTCACACTGCAACACATGTCTCTGCAGTTCTATTCTTGAGCTGTTACATGCTTTGGCAAGGTCAATTTAAACCACAAATCTCACCCACTAAGATCTTGAATTCTAAGGCTATTATCCATTTTACTGGTTATCAATCCTAGATTTCTGCCACTTGCAAAAATGATGAGCAGTATCGTCATCCATTCTTTTTATTATTATTTTTCAATTACATGTGACACAATCATGAAATCTATTCTTAATTAGAGTCACTAAAATATTGCAAAAGACACATTTGAGCTCAGACCTGGAGGCATCATCTCTTTAGACACATCAAAATCTGCAAGGAGGAAAGAATCTGTTCGACAGTTACCAAGTTTGACTGAACATCAGATACAATGCCACCTATGCTATCATCCAGCCAGTTTCCATCTACTTTGCCACGAAGATATTGTGAGAGTTCTTGCCAAGGGCTTTGGTGGAGTTCAAACATCTACGAAGTTACTACCAGTCACCAGCTTATCAAAACAGGAAGTGGGTGTGTCAGATTCAGATTGTTCCTTATGATTGCAAATGACTTCATAATGTTCGCTTCTAAAAGCTTACAGACTGCCCTTTGACTATTCATAATAGAACCTTGCTTAACATGGTTGTTAATGTACTTACTCTAAACTGTCTGCAGAAATTCCGTTCTTTTCCTTTTTGATAATTAGAATGTTGGCTCATTTCCAGTTCTTCCACTCTTTGTGCATTTTCAAAAACAATTATATCAATGGTTAAATAATATTTTTTCAAGTTTTCTAAAAAGTCATTTGTCCAAAATGAAAAATAAGAATTATTTAGAGTTGCTACTTACTTTTTACAGCCTCCTCGTTCAAATTGACGTCTGTTTCTTTCTTACTAACATTTGCCCCATGCTATTCCCACCCCTTTGCAGGGGATTCCAGGCTGGACTGGGAGAAGCACTAACCAAGTCACTGCTGGCAGAGGATGGGACGGAAAAGCTGAAGCTAAAGCAGGACAGCCTGATTTAGTAGAGCAGCGAGGGATAGCAAGGTTAGTCTAAGCTAATGTTTATCAGGAAGGATAATGAGTCTAATACAGAGCAAACAGAAAGTCAAAGTAGAGGTTCAAAAGCAAGTCAGGACCAAGCGAGTGGAGGATAAGGCTATTCTGATAGGTGTGGCGGCTACCAGCCGCATGGGTACCTGGGCAATTGAAACGTGGGTAGCACCACAGAGAAACTGGATTTTTACTTATTTTTATTTATTTAAAGTATGTTTTATTCATTTTCCTATTACAGCTGTCCCAATTTTATTTTTCCCCTTCTCCCCTCACCACCCAGTATCCCCCTTTCCTCCATTAATCCCCCCTTAGTTCATGTCCATGGGTTGTACATATAAGTTCTTTGGCTTCTACATTTCTTATACTATTCTTAACTTTCCCCTGTGTTGTACTTACAATTATGCTTCTTAATCTCTGTACTTTTCCCCCCTCTCTCCTCCTTCCCCTTCCCTGCTGATAACCCTCCATGTGATCCCCATTTCTGTGATTCCGTTCCTGTTCTAGTTGTTTCCTTAGGTTTTTGTTTGTTTGTTTGTTTTTAGATTTGTTTGTTGATAGTTGTGAGTTTGTGGTCATTTTACTGTTCATATTTTTTTTATCTTCTATCTCTTAGTTAAGTCCCTTTAACATTTCATATAGTAAGAGCTTGGTGATGATGAACTTCTTTACTTTTAATTTGTCTGGGAAGCACTTTATCTGCCTTTCCATTGTAAATGATACTTTTGCTAAATAGAGTAATCTTGGTTGCAGGTCCTTGTTTTTCATCACTTTGAACACTTCTTGCCAGTCCCTTCTTGCCTACAAAGTTTCTTTTGAGAAATCAGCTGATAGTCTTATGGGAGCTCCCCTGTAGGTAACTCTCTGTTTTTCTTTTATTGCTTTTTAGATTCTCTCTTCATTTTTAACCTTTGGCATTTTAATTATGATGAATCTTAGTGTGGTCCTCTTTGCATCTGTCTTGTTTAGGACTCTCTGTGCTTCCTATATTTACATGTCCATTTCCTTTGCCAAATTAGGGATGTTTTCTTTTATTATTTTTTCAAATAGGTTTCCAATCTCTTGCTCTTTCTCTTCACTTTCTGGCACCCCTATTATGTGAATGCTGGAATGTTTGAAGTTGTCCCAGAGGCTGCTTAAACTATACTTGGCTTTTTTCTTCTCGCTGTAATGATTGGATGTATATTTCTTCCTTATGTTCCAAATCATTGATATGATTCTTGGCTTCATCCTCTCTACTGTTGATTCCCTGTAAATTTTTCTTTATTTACAGATTTGTTCTTTATTTCAGTTAGCATATCCTTCACTTCTGCCTGGGTCTTTTTTAAGCTGTTGAACTATCCACTGAGTTCCTTGAGCATCATTATAAATAGTGTTTAGAACACTGCATCTAATAGATTGCTTATCTCTATTTTGTTTTCTTCTTTTTCTGGAGTTTTGATCTGTTCTTTCATTTGGGTCACATTGCTATGTCTCCTCATTTTGGCAGCTTCCCTGTGTTTGTTTTTGTGTCTTAGGTAGAGCTGCTTTGACTCTGGCTCTTGGTAGTGTATACACCTACCTATATTAGGTATACCTAATACAGTAGGTATCCTGTAGGGTTCAGTGGCACAGGCTCCCTTGTCTCCCAAGCTGTGTAATTGAGGTATTCTCTCCATTTGGGCTGACTACTCCCTTCTCTTATAGATGAGTCTTGATTGCTGTCAGCAGGTCAATGAGAGGGTTTACCCAGTCCAGGTAGCTGGTAGGACTGGTTGTGACCCCTGACCAGCAACCACCTCCCTCCATGGCTTGTGGAGGTGGTTGGTTTGTGCTCCAACATGGTCTGTAGCTGTCCACTGGGTGTGCATGCTCTTGGGGTTCCCAGGTGGCACAGGCCAAGGTCAGCTTCTGCCTGTGTACTGTCTGGGGTCCCTTGGTGTAAACTACAAAACTATCTGCAGATGGCTGCTACTAGTGCCAAGGCCTAGGAACACTCAGCAAGAGGCACGGGGGCTGGGCTCAGCTGTCGCTTGTTCGAGCAGATTTAGGAAGGTCTGAAGCCTGCACCTAGCCCAGCCCTTCATATGGAAAAGTCACTGTCACCAGGGTGGGAAGGTTGGTTGGATGGGCCTATAAGTTGAATGGGGTGGACCCTTATTGCTCTCCTTTTCCACCCTCAATCCAAAAGTTCCAAACAAAATTAGAAAAACAACCGACTTTCGGCCAAGATGGAGGCATAGGTAGACACACTGTGCCTCCTCAAACAACCAAAAGAAGGACAACAGCAATTTAAAAACAAAAAACAGCCAGAACTGACAGAAAATCAAACTGTAGGGAAGTCTGACAACCAAGGAGGTAAAGAAGAAACATTCATCCAGACTAGTAGGAGGGGAGGAGTCAAGCAACTGGGCAGAGAGGATTTGAGGCAAGGCAATGTCTGAGGACCAGGGCGGGCAAGAGGGTGGCTGGTGGACTGGGTGGTCCCACATTTGCGTGCAGATAAACCGGGAGGAAAAACTGGGGAATGAAACAGGCTGAGCAACCCAGGGTCCCAGTGTGGGGAAATAAAGCCTCAAACCTCTGACTGAAAATACCTGTGGGGGTTGTAGCAGTGGGAGAAACTGCCAGCCTCACAGGAGAGTTCTTTGGAGAGACCCACAGGGTCCTAGAATGCACACAAGCCCACCTACCCATGAATCAGCACCAGAAGGGTACAATTTGCTTAGGGGAAGCAGGGGAAGTGACTGAAATCTGGCAGAGAGTGGAGCAAGCAGCACTGTTCCATCTCAGATCCCTTCCCGAAATATAGCACCACAACCCAGCGATGTGGGTTGCCTGCCCTGGTGAACATCTAAGGCTCCACCCCTCACTACATAACAGGCATGCTGAGACAAAAAAAATGGCCCAAATAAAAGAATAAATCAAAGCTACAGAAAAAATATATAAAAAAGCAATGAAGAGATAGCCAACCTATCAGATGCACAGTTCAAAACACTGGTAGTCAGGATGCTCACAGAATTGGTTGAATTTGGTCGCAAATTAGATGAAAAAATGAAGGCTATATTAAGTGAAATAAAGGAAAATGTACAGGGAACCAAAAGTGAAGGGAAGGAAACTGGGACTCAAATCAATGGAGTGGACTAGAAGGAAGAAAAAAACATCCAACCAGAAAAGAATGAAGAAACGAGAATTCAGGAAAATGAGGAGAGGCTTAGGAACCTCCAGGATACCTTTAAACATTCCAACATCTGAATTATAGGGGTACCAGAGGGGAAGAGGAAGAGCAACAAGTGGAAAACTTATTGGAACAAATACTGAAGGAGAACTTCCCCAATCTGGCAAAGGAAATAGACTTCCAGGAAGTCCAGGAAGCTCAGAGAGTCCCAAAGAAGGCGGACCCAAGGAGGAACACACCAAGGCACATTATAATTACATTACCCAAGAATAAAAATAAGGAGAGAATCTTAGAAGCAGCAAGAGATAAGGAGACAGTTATCTACAAAGGAGTCCCCATCAGACTGTCAGCTGATTTCTCAAAGGACACTTTACAGGCAAGAAGGGGCTGGAAAGAAGTATTCCAAGTCATGAAAGGCAAGGACCTACATCCAAGATTACTCTATCCAGAAAAACTTTCATTTACAATGGAAAAACAGATAAAATGCTTCCCAGAAAAATTAAAAGGAAAGGAGTTCATCTTCACCAAGCCCTTATTATATGAAATGTTAAAGGGACTTATCTAAGAAAAAGAAGATAAAAAACATGTATAGTAAAATGACAGCAAACTCAGTTATTAACATCCACACCTGAAACAAAAACAAAAGCAAACTAAGCAAACAACTAGAACAGGAACAGACCACAGAAATGGTGATTACATGGAGGGTTATCAATAGGGCAGTGGGAGGGGGAGAGAGTCAGGAAAAGATACAGAGAATAAGTAGCATAAATGGTAGGTAGAAAATGGACAGGGGCAAGTTAAGAATAG
>PVKM010028232.1:0-18412 GCA_004027735.1 Carollia perspicillata
CACTGGAGGGCCCAGGGCATGGGGGCGAACCACACGAAGCCGACCCAGCCATGCCTGGCACTTCCCAGAGGAGGCTTGGCCAGGGCAGGTCTCGGGTGGGGTGCAGTGTGGGAGGGCAGGCAGCCTTGGGGAAGGCAGGGAACTGGGGGGACAGAGGTGTGTTCGGGAGTGGCCCGGACTCTTCCTGCATGGACGCCGAGAGACTGGGCCCGGGGTGGGACCGGAGGGCTTTGGGCCCCGCTGTAGGGAGCCTGCCACCCCCGGCGGGGCCCAGGCTGGGCTGAGTCAGCGGGTGGGAGGGAGCCCTGGGAAGATTGCCCAGTCCCAGGCCTGGAGGACAGACACCCGCTAGGGGACCCCACATTCCGGAGCCCCTCAGCCAGGCGCTGACCCCTGTCTGGACACAACACAGAGCCGGGGGTCCTCCGCCCACAAGAGTTCACTCTGCCCTCCAAAATCTAGAGGGAGAAAGCACTCACAAACCCTTTAACAAGGGACGGCAACCTGGGGCGAGTACTGTGAGGGAGGGAGGGACGGATCGCCAGGCAGGATGCGGAGGGGATGGTCCCCACGGGGCTAGGACCAGCAGAGCTCAGAGGGCAAGTGGGCGGTCGGACACCCTGGGGTGGAGACAGAGGGGAGGCCTCAGGCCATGCGGCCCTGGCCCTGGAGCGTCCTGCACAGTCGGGTCCCCTGCCCTCCTGACTGAGGCTCCACGTGTCCCTGCGCCTCCGGGACACCTGGAGCTCCCTCTGCCCTGCGCACCCCTCAGGACCCGCTGGACACCCTTTTCTCTGAGGAGCCTTCCCGGTGGCTCCCAGGTGGGCCAAGGGGCCCCTCTGCATCCCGAAGCAGGGCCGGGCCGGGTCAGGGCTGCACTGCGGAGCTATGTACGCCTGTGGCGGGCGGCCTGCGTCTCACACGGGGCTGGGGGCTCGCAGCTGCCCCACCCAGCACCGTGCCTGGGGCGCTGGCAGACACCCCACCCATGCGAGCACCCAGTGGAGTCCGAGAGCTGGGCACCCAGAACAGGTGCGGAGAGCAGGGCCCCCTGTGTGAACTGACGGCAAGCTGCACTCGCCTAGCGGGGCAGGGACCCCCCAACCCAGGCCCCTCTCAGAAGGCAGAGCTGAGCCACCAGCTTTCCCCACCCTGAGCCTGCTGGTGTATGAGGTGGGGGCCCCGGTGCCTGTGAGCTCAGAGGTAGTGGGGTACTCTGGGGGATGGGGGGCCTGCAGGGGAGGTTTTCAGGGAATGTGGCATGTGGGCCCTGCGTCCCATTGGCTGTGTCACCCTGGAGCCTCAGAGACGCAGACCCCTCCTGCCCCCAGGGGACCCACGACAGAGGAAGGAAACCACTGTCCCCATTCAGAAAAGCCAAGAACGAAGTCCAGGCAGCCCCTGCTGCCATCCCAGGGAGTACAGCCACTTCAGGGCACTTCAGTGTGGCCACTGAGGAGTGAGCCCAGGATGGGAGCCCCGAGGTGGGTCCTGGCAGGACTGCCTGGGCCAGCACCTGGATCCAGCGCCCCAAGGCCTCAGTCTCCTGGCCTGGGAAATGGGGGCAGCACCCTCCAGGCGCAGTGAGCCCCGCGTGCCTGCGCCGTCCCCACCACTCCTAGCAGAGCCAGGGCTCCCCAGGGGCTGAAACCCTGCAGGGCCTGCTTTAGCCCACCGCCTCCAGCCCTGCCTCTGTGACCTGCTGCTTCCTCACAGGCAGTGGAAAATTAGTCAATCCACACTCTGGAAAACGATGCCAAGGTCAAGGGCAAAGCCGGACTTTCAAAGGGAGAGAATGCTGCAACCCAGGGGAACCCCCCTGCAAGGGCGGTTGTTTTTAACCTGGGGAGGAAACAAAACTACATTTGGCTGTGCTGCTCCTGGGCTGACAGCCGATGACATCATCTTGTGCCAAGGCCAGCCTGCCCCCCACACCGAAGTCACGCCCAGCCTCACGCCAGTATGGAAAAGTCACATAGCTCCTGTCACGTCAGCACAGCCCAGACCCTGAATGGGTCCATAGCCCCTTCTGCCCCCAACCATCAGGGTTCCTCGTCAAGCTTCAGTGGACCTGCCTGGGGCAGCAGGACCCCCACCCACCCACCTTCGGCTGTGGTGTGCCTGCCAGGCCCCGGGGGTGGGGGATGAGGGGGGAAAGACCTGGCCCCCAAATGGGTGTAGCCAGCCTCCTACATCACAAGGAGAAAGAGTCTCCTACACTGAAGAGATCAGCCCTGGCCAGCATGGCTCTGCTGGTGGGACATCGTCCCATAGCCGAAAGGTTGCAGGTTCAATTCCCGGTCCAGGTGCACACAGGAGGCAACCAATCAATGCTCTTCTCTCACATCGATGTCTCCCTCTCTCCCTCTCCACCCCCCTGCCTAAAACAATGAAACAAGTCCTCAGGTGAGGATAGAATAAAATGAAAGGGGGGACAGCCTCCTGCACTGCAGTCGCTGGTCCCTCGTGGGGCATCCAGCCCACATCCCCAGCTGCCTCACGGGGCGAGGCCACCCCAAAGGCACGAGAGTCCTGTGGGCTCCCCACCTGCTGCACTCAGGGCCCGAGTCTGGATTTGGCTTTGTGCCCTCTGTGTGTCTTCTCTGGGGATGTGTCTGTCAGCACTTTCGGCCATTTATCAGTCAGGTTGTGTGTTTTCCTATTTTTGAGTTTTAAGAGCTTTTTGGTGTGTCGGTTAACAGTCAGATGTGACTTTGGCAAGTATCTCCTCTGGTCGGGGTTGGTCTCCTCACTCTCCTTACATTTTCCTCCGCAGACCAGAAGGTTTCACTGAAGCCAGTGTACGAACTGAGCCTGTGGTCGGTGCTGCCTTGGAAAAGCCCTCCTCACTCCCGAGGTTGCCTCAGTTCCCTCCCAGCCTGTCTGCTCACGGTTGAATCGCTCACAGCTTCTATTTAGTTCTGTGACCCCTTCTGAGTTAGCTTTCACAAAGGTCTGTGTGAAGATTTTTAAACATAATTTTTTTAAAGATTTTATTTTTAGAGAAAGGGGGAAGGAGAAAGAGAGGGAGAGAAACATCAGCGTGTGGTTGCCTCTTGCACGCTCCCTACCCAGGACCCAGTCCACAACCCAGGCCTGTGCCCTGACCGGGAATCGAACCGGGAGCCAAACCGGTGACCTTTTAGTTCACAGGCTGGCACTCAGTCCACGGAGCCACACCAGCCAGGGCTGAAGATTCTTTTCTTTGCATGTCCGGTTGTTCCAGCACCGTTTGTTAAGAAACTGTCTGACTACATTGTATTGTCTTTACTCCCTTATCCAAGATCAGTTAACAATATTTATGGGTCTGTTTGTCTCATGATTTGTTATATACCACTCTCCATGCTGGAGAATTTTCTATTATTTGCTACAGATTCGCACGAAGTCTTGAAGTCAGACAGTCTCGGTCCTTCAGCTTCGTTCTTCATCAACATCGTGTGGGCCTTTCTGGGTCTTTTGCCTCCGTCGAAACTTCAGAATCCATTGTCAACATCGATAAGACACCTTGCTGGGACTCTGATGGGGATCGCATTAAATCCACCCACCAAGTTGGGGAGAGCCGGCATCCCGGCCGCACGGAGTCTTCCCCACAGACGTAGAGGCCTCTCCATGCGTCCAGGTCCTCTTTAGCATTTAGATGAGTTTCCCTCAGGTGGCTCTTGTGCACATTCCATTATATTTGCACACCAGTTTTCCACGTGGGGGTGCTCATGGATTTGGAGCATCAGCTTCGTACCCTCCAACCTTACAGGGCCACTTGGTTCCGGCAGGTTTTCCGTGGATGCCCCCGACCTCTCACGTGGACCGCCAGGGCACCTGCACGTGGACACAGCTCTCAGCCTTTCGTTTCCTTGTCGCATCCCCGGCCTCTGCTGGGACTCGCCTGCTGCCGAGCTCAGCAGGGAAGCCTCGCGCTTCTCGCCGGCAGGTCTGACGTGGCCGCAGCCCCTTGCAGACGCTCTTCACCGAGCCCTGTGGAACTTCCCCCAGATCCCTAGTGTTCTGGGGGTTTTCATCCTGAATGGATGTTGGGGTTTTTTAATGCTTTTTCCAAGTCTCTCGACGCACTCACATGATGTTTCTCACCTGTTCACGGGATGGGGCACGTTAAGTGACGTTTGAGTGCTGAGCCTGCATGGGCACCTGGGCCGAGTCCCAGGTGGTCACGGCATGTAAGTGTTTTCACACATGTGGGGCTCGATCTGCTGGCACTTTGTTGAGGGGGCTGCGTCCGTGAGAGGCACTGGGCTGCGCTCTCCTGTCCCCACGGTGTCATTGTCCGGCCTCACAAAGGGCACCGGAGAGTGTCCCCTCTGCCCCTGCCCTCTGGAAGGTGGACGGCGGCGGTAGACTTCCGCCCTTCAACGTCCAGGAGGGTGTGGGGCCGGCTCCCGCTGCAGGCGAGCCTGCAGCCCCCTCGGGGCCCAGCACCCAGACCCCCACCTTCTCCCCAGAGGGCCGCCCAGCACAGTGGGGAAGGGCCAGGGGACAGGCGGCACTGTGTGCCAGACGAATGTGACTGCAGACACACGCGGCAGGTTTCACAATGTTTCCGCTCACAAACACAAACAGGAGAGCTGTCCCTGTGCTCAGGAGACCCGTGTGCCAGGAGGTCAGAGGGACGGGGTCAGGACACCCTGGGGAGGTCTGGCGCTGCGAGAAAACAGGACGCCAGGACAGTGGCCAGGCAGCCCCCACCTGATGGGCTCTGGGACTTTGGACAAAGTGTCCCCTCTGCTGCCCAAAGTTCTCCATCTGGAAAATGACAGTTGTGCCCAGTGAGCTCTGTTTTTCTAAAGATTTTATTTATTCATTTTTAGACAGAGGGGAAGGGAGGGAGAAAGAGGGAGAGAAACATCAATGCGTGGTTGCCTCTGGTGCGCTCCCTACTGGGAACATGGCCCACAACCCAGGCATGTGCCCTGACTGGGAATCAAACCAGCAACCCTTTGGTTCACAGGCTCGCACTCAATCCACTGAGCCACACCAGCCAGGGCTCTATTTTTTTTAATTATTCTTTACTAACCACAATTTCCTTTTTTTCTTACTGTGTAGCAGCATCCTTGGTCTTTACTCACTAGATGCCAGTGCCTTCTGCCGCCCTAGTTGTGACAATCCAGCCTGCGTCCAAATGTTGCCAAGTGTTGGTAGGCGAGCAAAAGAACCTCCCTGAAAACCACTGCTAGAGGACGTCACAGTATAGGACATACCAGGGCCCATCCTCCTGTCCGTGGGTGGTCGGGCGGTTTCCAGGGTGGGGCTATTATTGCAAACACGGCCGCTGTGAACATTCTCGAGTGTGTCTTTAGTGTGTGCACTTTTGCATTTTTCTCTTTTTAAGTATATTTTATTGATTATGCATTACAGTTTTCCCAATTTCCCCCCCTTTATCCCCCCTCCACCCTGCACCCCCAACCCTCCAGCATCCCGCGCTTAGTTCATGTCCATGGGTTGTACATATAAGTTCTTTGAATTCTGTTTCCTGTACCATTTTTAACCTCTCCCCGTCTGTTTTATACCCACCAATTATGCTTCTTCTTCCCTGTACCTTCCCCCGCTATTCCTCCTCCCCCCTTCCCCTCCCCACTGTTACCCTCCATGTGATCTCCATTTCTCTGATTCTGTTCCTGCTCTAGTTGTTTGCTTAGTTTTCATTTGTTTTTTCTTAGTTTCAGTTGATAGTTTTGACTTTGTTGTCATTTTATTGTTCACAGTTTTGATTTTCTTTTTCTTAGATAAATCCCTTTAACACTTCATATAATAAAGGCTTAGTGCTGATGAACTCCTTGAACTTGACCTTATCTGGGAGGCACTTTATCTGCCCTTCCATTCTAAATGATAACTTTACTGGATAGAGCAATCTTGGATGTAGGTCCTTGCCTTTCATGACTTGGAATACTTCTTTCCAGCCCCTTCTTGCCTGTAAGGTTCTTGTTGTTGTTTTTGAGAAATAAGCTGATAGTTTTATGGGAACTCCTTCATAGGTAACTATCTCCTTTTCTCTTGCTGCTTTTAAGATTCTCTCCTTATCTTTGATCTTGGGTAATGTCATTATGATGTGCCTTGGTGTGTGCTTCCTTGGGTCCAACTTCTTTGGGACTCTCTGAGCTTCCTGGATTTCCTGGAAGTCTATTTCCTTTGCCAGATTGGGGAAGTTCTCCGTCATTATTTTTTCAGATGACTTTTCGGTTTCTCGTTCTTCCTCTTCTCCTTCTGGCCCCCCTATGATTCGGATGTTGAAATGTTTCAAATTGTCCTGGAGGTTCCTAAGCCTCTCCCCCTTTTTTTTGAATTCTTGTTTCTTCATTCTGTTCTGAATGTTTCTTCCTTCGTTCCAGTTCAAATCTTTGACTTGAGTCCCAGTTTCCTTCCCTTCACTGTTGGTCCCCTGTACATTTTCCTTTATTTCACTTTTCACAGCCTTCACTTTTCCCCCTATTTTGTGATCATACTCAACCAATTCTGTGAGCATCCTGATCACCAGTGATTTGAACTGTGCATCTGATAGGTTGGCTGTTTCTTCATCACTTAGTTGTATTTTTTTCTGGAGCTTTGATCTGTTCTTTCATTTGGGCCTTTTTTTTTTTTTTTTGTCCTGGTGAGCACTTTCCTTTTAGAAAGAGTGAAATTGATTTAGGTGATGTTACAATTTGCCCATCATTCCAACATCTAGATATTCCCAGTGTGACCATTTCCTTCAGTCCCTTTCTGGACGTGTGGCTCTGCGTGTGTGTGTACTTTGCATGTGCAGTGTGTGTGCAGTGGGTGTGTAATTTTTGAAATGACATCACACTAGACTGTCAGCTGTACAGACTGTTGTCATTTAACATCATGGACCTCTGGCCTGTAAGCATGCACCTGCAGGCACACATGTGAGCACACACACAACTGGTGGCAGAGGGTCCCTGCCCTTGCACCCGGAGGTGTTGAATCAGTGTGCGTTTCCTGCTCTGTGCATGGGTACCGGTGGGCTCTTAAAGCTAACGCCACCTCCGGGGCAGACAGAGGCCAGAAATGAGGGGGGCTGTCAACTCCTGACACCCCCACCCCATATGTGAGACCCCCCTTCACAGGCCTTGCACACCTTCAAGCATTGGGCCCCCAGTGACCTGCAGTCAGGAGGGCTGTGCCCCATCCCCCCAAGCCTGGACAGCGAGGTGAGAGGCTCCCACCCCCGGAGCTGGTGCACACAGGCCAGGCCACCCTGCTAACTGGACAGGACAGTGCTCAGGGCCTCCTGCTGTCCAGCCTCTCCCGAGCCTCATCAGCCAGGATTCGGTCTCCAAGGATGGCGATAGCACCTCCAATGTGGCTGGACTTACCAAGAGGAGAGAACAGGGACACAAGATCCCTCTGCCCAAATCAGGTGGCCTCTTTGTGGCCAAGTTCTGGTTTTAAATTGTTTTTCCTCACACTGGAGAGTAGCCAGGACTGGGGCACTCACGGACTTAGGGGTCAGACAGTCCGGGTGCTTGGCTAGGTCAGCCAGGTCCCACAACAACGTGACCCTGATCGGCAGGCCAGCCCTGCTCCTGGGCTTCTGCACCCGCATCCCATCACCTAAATGGGGACACCGGGGAGGATGTGCCAGAAGCAGCGTTCACGGAGGGCAGCCTCTCTGTGCCTCCTTGCTCCAGCCCGGCCCCCACCCCCACCCCCACATGCTCCTGGGGGGAGGGACCTACGATTCAGGGACCAGCGAAAGCCGTTCATTAATGCTGGGCACCTGGGAGCCCCCCACACACACACCGACCCCCCGTACCCCCAGGTCGGTCTGGTCTGGTCCGCAGGCAGAGCCGGAGCTGGGCCGGCTGGGCTCCCACAGGCCCTGAGGGGGCCCCATCGCCTTGAATTTGCGACCCTCGAAAGGGAGGCTGGGATTCAGCGGGGCCTCGGCCGCGCTGCCCTGTCGCTGCCCTCAGAACGCGGCCGGGACGTCTTGGCCTTGGGGGCTGAGTTGGGGTGACGACCTCCAGCCTTTTCGGGGTCGGATGATGCCGAGACTGGGGGGCCCACCAAGAGCGCACAGCGGTGGCTTCACGTTGAGGGTCCAAGAGCACCCTGACTCCCGGCGGCCGAACACAAACACTCGGGTCAAAAGGGGGCCCGCCAGGTGCAGACCCTCCGGGCGCGAGGCCCCGCCCTGCGCCTTCTGCGCCTGCGCGGCCACGGGGCTCCACAGGTGCACGCCATGCACAGGTGAGCCTCAGCGCACCTGCACCGACCTGCTTCGCGGATGCCGCGGGAACTTCGGGGCGCCAGGCTTGCGGGGAGGTGGCCGTGGCCGCGGGGAGCGGAATGGAGCCCGGGACGCAGGTGGGTCCCCAGGGGCGCGGGTGGACGCGGCAGGGCGGGCGAGGGGAGCCAGGTCCGTCCGCACCCCGCGCGCGTCGCTACGGGACCCCGCTGTCCTGCCGCGCGGGTTCGAAGCCAGAGGCGGGCGCAGAGCTAGGTAACGGCCGGCAGGTGAAGGCCAGAACCCACCTTTCACCCCGAGCCTCGGCCCCGCTGGGAGCGGCCACCGTCCCCACCCCATGGGTCCGGGGCTTCCGAGTCCCGGGTCGGAGCAGCAGGGCGTCTTTTCCTTTGCCCCCCGGGAACCGGTGAGAAACAGGCCCCCGGCGACGCCCCGCCACGCCTGCCCGTCAGAAAACACCCTTTTTGAGCTGCTGCTAGAATTTCTTCAGATTCTCATCTGTCCTCGGTTTTCCCAAGACGTCTACCCAAATCGCGGAGCGCTTGTCTTGTGATCTTTAAAAACGTCGTAGATGAGAACCAGCTGGCGGCCCTGCAGGGGCGGCAGCAGCTGGGTGTGGTCGCAGGAAGCCAGGCCGCTCCTTTAGTCCTGCGGGAACCGGCTTGTCCTCTTTCTCTTCCTAAGGGGCACTTCTTTGCTCGGCCTCACGGAGGTGTTTTTAGTTATGCGTGGCTCTTCTCTTTCACGGCTTCTGTGCTGTGGTTTGCCATCAGAAAGCTGACTTTGACGTGCGGACAGAGCCCTCACCCATGTTTCCACCCCACACGCTTATGCCTCTGTGTTCACTTTCACGTCTCATACCCTTGGACTCCTCTCGGTAGGTGATGTGGTGTGAGATGTTGCCAGTCCTGTCTTTCTGAGTAACCTGTGTTTGAAGAGTCCAGCGGGCCGGCCCGCCACCTATTTTAGGGTGAGGCGTGGGGCTCACTCTCCTTCTGGGTTCCCCCCCGACTGGCTGGCCAGTCAGCTTGGCGGGCACCGAGACAGCCCTTCCCCGCTGGCTCGTCCCCAGTGTGTCTGGACCCCACTCTGAGGCCCCGTCTGTGACGTGGCACCCTCCTGCCCCATCGGGGACGTGTCCAAGTGCCAGCATGCAACCAGCCCGGGTCCTGCGTGGGCCAGTGCAGGGCAGGTCCCTTGAGAAGGGAAGGGACTCAGCCTCGTGGCCCTGGGAGCAGCACTGCAGGCGGGTCCCTGCCCCTTGGCCCCACTTGGGCCGCTGCCCGGGGGGGGCACTTGGCCACCCGAAGGACTTCTCTGATGGACAGATGGACGTTTGGATGGACACCTGCAGAGGGTGTCTGCGGTGTCGCCTTTTCAGGTTGAGGTTAAATGTTAAGCTGATCTCATTCACGAGGTTTCTACTTTTCTTCCCCAAAAAACATTTATAAAAAATCCTTTCCTTAGGGCAGGGACATCAAACTCATTTTCACCAGGGCCCACATCAGCCTCACAGTTGCCTTCAAAGGGCCAAATGTAACGTTAGGACTGTAAGTGTAACTGCTCCTTAACTAGGGGTGAGGAGCTCGGTGCTGCTGGACAGAAACAAGGTGCTAGGCTGGATAAAACAAGGTGGAGAGCCGGATTCAGCCTGTGGGGCCTTGTGTTTGCCACCTGCGCCTTAGGGGTTCGGTGGCCATCCCTTAGCTTAGCTTCCTGCCCCACCCCTGTCCCCAGGAAGACACCTCTGTGCTCTGTTTGACAGGTTCCTGAGTGGAGCTCCTCTGAGGATGAGGGCCCGCCTTCAGTGCCCGGACGGACCTCTTCTGGGACTGTTCCGAAGCACAGCACCCCTGAGGAAGGCTCCCTGCACCGGCACAGGAGCCCCCTGGGCCGTGTCCTCTACCGCCGGGGAGGGGGCCCTGCTGATGGGTCCCCACTGTCTGCACGCTCCTCCTGGGACCTGCCGTCCCCCATCCGAAGGAGGAGGCTCTCTACCATCTGGGCCTCTGAGGAGCCCAGTGAGCAGCTGGGGCCAGAGGAAGACCCCTGGGCTCCCGAGGAAGAGCCACCAGCACCATCCGAGGTCACCCAGCAGCGGCGACGGCGGCGACGGCAACGTGAGAAGCAGGGAGAGGCCCCAAGGAGCTGGACAGGAAACGTGCGGTTGCCCGGGATCCCAAACACCGCTGGGCGGAGGCATCGGGACCCGAAGAAGCTGGCAGCTGTGGTAGGCAGGCCCTGACCCCAGCCCATCCCTGTTCCCAGCCTGTCCCTGTCCCCTGGGAGCTCTGGGTCCCTCCAGGAGGTGGCCTGTGACAGTTAGGAGCAAGATCACAGTCCTTCCCTCACTGAGGGAGCTTGGCCTGGGCATGGTGAAATTGTAGGCCAGAGGATGCTGGGCAGCTGGCCTTTCTAGCCTCCGGGCCCCTCTCTCGGGGTTCCCCTGCCCCCAGGGAAAGACTTTTGCTTATGCTGTTAAAATGTGTGTCCCACCGCTCCCCAGACTCCTCAGCACACTGCTGGGGACAAGGCAGATGACATAGGAGCCCCGGGGAGTCCCTTACTGTCCTCGTCCCCTGCACCCCCTATGGCTACCGCTCTACTCCCCACTCTGGCCAGCACCAAGGGCCCCAATGTCACAGTCAGTCAGTGGGAGGGTCCCCAGGCCCCTGTGCTGCTCTGAGCTTGGCTCCCAGCCCCCAGTGCCCTGCCAGCCTCCTGGTCCAGGGGGTTGCTGGAAAGGGGCTGCCAGGGAGGCCACGCGCCCCTCACGCAGGTTGGCAGCTGAGACCGCTCGGGGTTCCAGGCCCCTCCTGCCCGGCCCTGGGGTTCTGAGGCGGCATGGGCCGGCAGTCAGGCCCCAGCCCTCGGTGCCCTTGCCCACCCATCAGCTCTGGGAACCCTGGACCGGGGTGCCCAGGAGCTGACAGGTGGGGGGTTGGCAGCGCAGAGGAGGCATCGCTGTCCCTGCTGGTGCCCTCAGCAAGTCCGCTACTCCCACAGATGGAGCGTGTCAGGCAGTGGGAGGCCCGCCTGCTCTGGAGCATCGAGGAGGCCACCCAGCACGAGCTCACCGTGCTGGATGACTGACTGTGGGGGACCAGGGGGCACAGGGGCCTCAGCCTGACTCTCGTCCATCTGTCTGTCTGTCCTACTCGTCTGTGCATCCACCTATATACCCGACACCCTCCTTGGGACTTGCCACAGGTGCTCCCTTGAGGGCTCCCCACCACATCATGCCACTCAGGTCAGGGGGTGGGCTGTTGATAAAGATCTTGTTACTCAGATCCAAGTGTGGTCCTGGCTGCGCCAGGTGAGCCACCCCATGCCCCCCCCACAACCACCCCCACCACCCCCACCCTGCCACAAGGTGTAGCCCCGCCCACCGCCTGCTTCCCCAAGTCCAGCATGGCTTGGTGGGGGGCTCTCTGATGCTTTGCAGGTAAAGACCAAAGAGCTCAGGGACCTGCCAGCCTGGCGAAGGCTGGGGATCCCAGGTTGTGGGTTCAGAATGTCACCCCAGGAAAAGCCTGGAATGGGGGCTTTCAACCTGAGGGCCTCTGGGGCCTGCAGCACTGGGTTTGCCCCCTGGTGGCAGAGGGAGGGGCCCTTCTGCCCACCCCTCACCCCTGCCCACTGTGGGGAAGAAGGACCGGGTGCCCAGGAGGCTCAGGAGCACAGGAAACGGCTCAAACCGCCAGGCCTGGCCCCCAGGCGCATCTCTCTGGGGTGTGTGCACGCAGCTGCAGGCGCGGAGCTGGGCTCTGCTCCTGGGCGTGTTCTCCTGCACCCACTTCGTCTACACGTGTGTGATTTTCCTTTCTTCTGAGAACCAAAGAACCCTTACGTCTACGCCCCCTCGTCCAGGCCTGTGGGGCAGCCCGATGCTGCTCAGGAACAGAGGCCAAGCTTGCTGCTAGGGTAGAATCAAAAGGGCATGAACCCCGACATGAAGCACCCCAAAACGGGGGCCCCCAACCCAACTCTCAGGCTGGGTGGGACAGTGGGCAGCACAGGCAGGCGAGGTCAGGGCTGCTGAGAGGTGGGGGTAGGGTTCCCACACTTCGGGAGTGTGGACGGCAAAGCTGATCCCCCTGGAAGGGCCACCTCCAGGTCCCCAACATGGAAGGAGCGACAACAGTCCTTACAGGAGGGGACGGTCCCTGGGGCTGCTGTGGCCGAGTCCTGTGCGTGGTGGGGATGTGTTTGCTGAGCCAGCTCCTTGCGCAGGACCCGCAGCCTCCGCCGCTCGCTGTTTTACTCAGGGGGGTGGGGGCCTCTGCGATGGTATTGACAATAAAAATAAAGAGGGAAACTTATTTTAAATATACGTATATTAATTTTTTGAATGAAACACACAAAAGCGGAAAAGGGGCAGGCAAACTGGCGGTGGCCGTGTGCGGGGCAGCTGACGCCTCGCTGCCCATCCTTCCCAGGGACACGTCCACGATGCGGTGTTCTCCCGGGAACTGTTTCTGGTTGGCATGTGACACCCCACCAGGTGGCTACTGTCGACGCCTCCACCACACTCTTGGTGTCCCTGGGGTGTGCCCCCCAACCCCGCCCCGTTCACACGGCCTCAGCCCTTCCCAGCCACCAGCTCTGGGTCACTGGTCCCTGCTCCAGCCCATTTCTCCTCCTGGTTCAGGGGTGTGATGGCCTCGCCACAAGGACAGGCATCAGTTGTGTCCCGGCCAATGTCAAACCTTCCGCAACGGCTCCCTCTTCTCTGCTGAGCGCAACCTGGCCTGACTTTGGCCTGCTGAGTCAGGTTGGAGCCAACATCGCCCCTCAGCCTGTTGACGAGCCCCCCCTGCCCGCCCCAAGTCCCACTCTGGTTGTCATAGCCCACCAGGATGTCTACATCCCCAGCCACCTGACCACGCTCCCCTAAGTTCCCATCCACGCTTTCCTTCAGGCACAGAGTATCACCCTCGGTTCCACCGTCACTCGACGGGCTTTGTCGTCACAGGAGGGCAGAGCCCAGTGGGGGTGGGGGCGTCACAGTCTGTCCCAGCGGGTCAGCACGACAGGCAATGTGTTGCAACGACACCCACTCCTTCCACTGAAACGGCCATGAGTTTAGTCAAGCAATTTTTTCCTTTACTTTTTGTTAGATAAGATTCCAGAAAGTATAGTGCAAACACTCAGTAGAAAAGTTGCAATTAAGAAACGTACATTCACATTTAACAGTTCAGTCCATTCGCTTGTTTTTACAATAAAAATAGGACAGGTTATTCAGTGACTCGTCTCGGTTTAACAACCTGGAAAGACGGGAAGGTGCTCTGGCGTAGAAATAGACCCGTGTTGAACATACAAATCTGTCACGAGAAGGTGACGTCGGGCCGTCGCTCCGGCACCGGGGTTCACGCCGCACGGAGCCGTCCCGGTGGGAGACCGCACCCGTGGAGGAACAGCCCTGCCAGGGATGCAGACGGCTCCTGCACCCTGTCCCCACAGAGGACAGCAGACACAGGCTTCGCCGCAGTGGGGTGAACGGGCCCACCACAAGGGGGTGGTTACATTCCGCACGCTCGCTTGTGCGAGGCGGCACGCGACCAGGGTGAGCAGGGCGGGCGGGTGCGGGCTCCAGGACCTGCCCTTTCGGGGGCGCTCTGCGGCCAGCCAGCAGATGGCCCTTCGCTGTGCATGCTGTGTGATTCCAAACTCAGACTAAAATCACACAATCGGGGACTTCACGGCATGCGACCCGCGTGCGAATGGCTTGGTGTGCACGGTTTTCACAGGGATGAAGGCAAAACCGCTCCCCTGGGCAGGATGGTTTTGGGAGTGTGGCGCCTGCTGCGTGGCAGAGGCAGCGGGGCTCCCTCGGGGCTCCCAGGACGAGGGGGCAGTCCCCTGAGTCGTGTGCTTCGTGCTGGGGCTACGTGGGGGTTGCTGGTGGGAGGCAAGAGACACGTTCTGGCTGCCGTGGGGCCAAGTGCCCGCCGCGAAGGAGCCCAGACGCAGCGTGGAGTGGCTGTTCCCGCTCACCGCCCACACACACTTGGGAAGCCCAAAGGGCTGGGCCAAGCTCCTGGGGCAAGTCCCAGTCACCCTCCATTTCAACATCGATTCTTGGTGTGAGTCTGCATTGGAAACCAAAACCCCTGAAGTCTGAGCTGCTGGGACCAGAGGGCCCAGGCCTGAGGGAGGGGCAGAGGCTCGCCACCCACGGGACTCCCTGCTCTCAGACGCCCTCCAGTGCCCAGGAAGAAGCACTGACCACCCACCCCAGGCCAGCAAGGTGACAAGGACATGGGGTGGCTCTGACCAGGAGCTGGGTTGGGTTCCGGTAACTGGAGAGGTGTGTGTGATTTGGGGGCATCTGGGGACCCCCTCTGCCTCGTCTGATGTCCAATGGGCCTTACAGACAGTGTTTCCTTATGCAGGGACAGGCTGCACCCTGGGACTTGGTTCAGGACAGAAAGTAGGACCAGACACAGGAGGGAGTTTCCAGGCTGAACGTGCTCCATCCTAAGGGGCCTGCTGTCAAAGGCGGGACGGGGCCCAGCCCTCAGGACATGACCCCATCTCCCTGCCTGGGGCCTGGTGCTATGGGGCTACGCCTGGGGCACGCCCAGTGTGCGCTGTGGGGACCAGCCTGCCACCTGGGGGCCCTGCCACGGAGGGGAGGTTCACGTATGTGCAAAGAGGCTGGAGCACCCCCCTATCAGTGGCTACCTAGGGTTGTGCCCACAGGGTTCCCAGTACGTTCAGAGGGGAAATTGGAGTCAGGTCACAGCCGCTGGAGCTGGTTCAACCAGCTGCCCTGCTGGCCACACCATCCCTGTCCCCTCTGCTCCAGTCCCCCAGTATGGGGCCACACTGTCCCCAGATCCACACTCAGCTCCTCCCACCAGCACACAGAAAATCTCGTCCCAGGCTCCCGCCCCACCCTGGGGGGACTTGCAGCTGGGAGCAGGTGTCCCCTCCAGCTGAGCCCCAGGGAGCCCCTCCTGCTGGGGGTCTTTAGGCCCTATCCCACCCCTCACCCCCCTCCTCAGGCTCAGTGGGGCTGGGTCCAGCTGGGAGACTGGCCTCAGACCACCTGATTCAGGTGTGATTTGGTGGGCGTGGGGTGCCAGGGCCCATGCAGGTGGCAGCGACCTGACTGCCCCACTGCCCACTGTGCCAACCGCAGGCACCCGGCCATGGCCTGTCCTCACAGCCTTTGTCACATGAGGGTGGACACTGTGATGTCTGACTTTGGAAGCCTGAGTCCCCACTGTCAGCCCCAAGGCCAGCAGCTCGGGGCCATTCCTGCCGCTGAGCCCGGGCTCCCACGGGAAGAAGCAGGAAACCACCTCGAGGTGGCTGTGAGGATGGCACAGTATTCTAGAAGAGGACGGGAATGTGGGGTCAGGAGGCTGGCAGGTCCCATCCATGCCCAGGGCCCACGGCAGCCTGTTTACCACAGGAGACGGGTGTCCTGGCCAGAGGGACAGCCCCAAGGACAACCCAGCAGGGGCTCCCAAGCCCGGTGCAGACAGCCAGCCCCAGAGAGGGGCTGCCTGAGCCGGGTGAGCAGGGTGGGCCAGGAGGCTGGGGCGTCATCCCACAGCACCCTCCACCCAGGCCAACTCGTGCACGCCGCTGTCCATGGACTAGCAGTCTGCTCAGGCCAGACTTGTCTCTGCATTTAGATATAATTATTGCTTCTGGCGACACCAGGTGCCTGGCAGCCCTGGTGGCTTTGGAGCCTGGTGGACAGGTCAGGTCCAGCCAGCTGGGTCTGTGGTGCAGAAGCCATAGAGGTGCCGGCCCGGGGCCGACAGGCCCTGGAAGCATTTGAAAGTTCGGGGCTGTGTTCTGCTTGCTCTACTGAGGGCAGGCATGGGCATGCGAGGGTCATGCGGGGTCAGGGGTTGCTCCGAAGGGTGGAGCACTGCCAAGCTGGGCGAGATGCTCTGGAAACACATTGGGTGGCTCTCCCAATTCTGGTGGGATCGGTGGGATCCCACCGTTCTGGTGGGATCGGTGGGCGGCACCAGCCCCCCGGAGCACTATTTACAGAGCGGCTGAGTGTTAGAGGGTCCCACTCGAAGGCCCTAACGTTTGTGCGTGGACATTGTATGAAATTAAAAATAAATAAGGCAACACAACAGTCTTGTGAACGAGAAGGAGGTGCTTCCCACCTGCCCCAGCCCAGGTGTGGCTGCTGGCCCCGGGTCCCAGGAAGCAGGCAGCCTTGCCGATGGCTGAGGGGCGGCTCCCAGGGACCTTGAGGCCCAGAGCATGCAGGGGTGGTCTGCACACTGGGGCCCTGCCCTGCGAGGTGACACTGAGAGTCTCACAGGACTTCTGGTGTGTCTGGTGTATGGCGCTCACCCGGGTGCCCTGCCCCCACTGACTGGGTTGGGGGGTGACTTCCACTGCCCCAACGGCAGTGTTTGGGGCATCCTCACCTCCCACCCCCTTCGTCCACTCACCTTTGACCTGTCCTGACAACTGTGCTGACCTCCTTGAACTCTAAGGGGACACAAGGTTGCATGAGCCCCCTAGAGAGTGGGGCTCTCTCCACTGTACGGCCGCACCCGCAACCCCCTCTACAAAGCGCCCTCCGGTCTGCGATAGAAAATCCCGGCTTGGGGGCCACGTCCTATCCCCCCACCAGCTTTGAACAGAGCGATGGCCATCGCTGCCCAGAGAAAGGTGGTCCCCGCCCTGCGCTGCTGCATACCCACATGGCCGGGCACCATCCGTGCTGTGGGGTTGGGGGGTCACGGTCTCCCCATGCAGGAGACCAAGTCCCATACCCACAGACCAACCTACTTCCTGGAAGTCGTCGCCGCCCCTGCTGGCCACAGCGGGGACCCAGTTTTATGGCTGCAGACACTGAAACCTCGTCCTGGGGCTGGTTCCACCACAGAAACACCATCGGGCAAGGAAGCTCCTCAGGCTGTGAGCGCCACTTGTTTCCAGAGTCGGCGAGGCTGGGCACCCCCAGTCCACGTGCAGGAGCCCAAGAGGCCACTCAGACTCACCCGTGCGGTGAGCAGGACAGAGCCAGGGGACAACCCACACGACGGGGACACACTGGTCACAAGGCAGGGACATGGCCGCAGGGGACCTGCTTCTGGCTCTTGGCAAAAAGTGACCCTCGAAGAGAGCCAGCAGCCCCTACCCTGGGCCACGGGCCCAGGCTCCTTGGTCTCCCCAAGCCGTCCACCCAGCGCCCCGTGGCTCTGGGCCTGGTCCCAGGGCTCACTCTCGGCCCCTGCAGGCCTGCACTCACTGCCCAACCTGGTCAGCCAGGCCCCTCCCTCCCCCGCCACGAGGACAGGACGGAGCAGCCTCGTGACTGCGTGTCTGCGCCAGTGGGGCTGGCCCCTTCCGCAGCCTGGCTGCCAGCCGGGCTGGTCCTGGAGTGATGGAGGCCCCGGGCATCAGCCCTGCGCCCCCAGCGGCCAGCACGGCTCCTCTAAGCCTCCTTCCCAGCTGCTCCTGTGGGTGGGCGAGGGTCAGGGGCCCGGGCAGTAAGCCCTAAGCCCTGCCGAGCCCCCAGCCCACCTCCAACCGGGTGGCCGACCATGGGGCCCACCGGGGGGTGGCCCGCAGCCAGTCTGGTCTGGAAGCCGGCTCTCCCATAAGGACACGTTTTCTGCTCGGAATTCGGGGACCTGGTGTGACAGCCATTTGCGTCGGTCCTGCCTTCCAGGAAGTAGGTCAGCATCTCGCCCTTGCCCTTGACGCTGACCTTGCCGCGGCACAGGAAGTGGTAGGTGCCCTGCCTGAGCAGCCGCTGCACCTCCTCGGTCACCTGCAGGGGGAGGGAGGCGGCTGGGCTCGCAGGCGGGAGGGGTGGGGCTCTCTGCGCCTGGGGGAGGGAGGACACCCTTGTCCCTGAAAGGCCTGGGGTCTGTGCCTTGGGGACCAGGCGGCTGACCTGGATCCTGCCGGGGACACCGGTGCTGTCCATCCGGCTGGCCACGTTCACAGTGTTTCCCCAGATGTCGTACTGCGGCCGTCGAGCCCCGATCACACCAGCCACCACAGGGCCGACGTTAATGCCTGGAAGACAACCACCGCGGGGGTCCCAGAGGTGCTTCCAGGGGACACACTGCCCCCTCCAGATCACAGGTTCCAGGGGTCACCTGGTGGGACACCCCTTCCTAATGCAGGACCACTGCCTCCTGGGGCGGCACCGTCCTGACCCCGAGACAGCACCGGCCACCACACAGACTCTGGCCACGGAAGGCTGACCCCTCG
>PVKM010028233.1:0-18419 GCA_004027735.1 Carollia perspicillata
TTAATATTCTAGCTGCTCATTTCTTTTCATCTTTACCAGTTGTCGAGCAAAGTGCTCCCAGTTTCCAGATGCAAATGTTGAGCCCCTTTGTGTTTCAGTAGGTTTTCTGATGTCACACAGCCTGTATGTAGTGATCGGGAACGTGGTGGCAACAAGTATGAGTGTGTGGACCGTACTCGGTCAGGCCCCAGCTAAGAAGTGTAGTTCCTCGGTCAGGAGTAGGAGTGATAAAACAGGAATGTAGTGAGAAATTCTGTGCAAGTGTGTTTCAGTCTCTCCAACATTCGGCGTGGACATCCAAGTTGGTAACACTATTTTAGAATTGCAAACAACTCCTAGACTTCCACTTACCTTGTATCATATAACCACCCCAAACCACTTCTTTCTGTGCTTTTTCCTCATCTGAATACTAAGGCAGCCTATCCAATGAAACCCCTGTAGTTTTTCTTCCTTTTGATAACTTAGACTATTTAAAATGGGAAATATATTCTCCTTCTTTGTTAAAAGAAATATTTTTTCTTGTGTATACATTTAGATTTTTGGGAATGCATATGTAATTGAACTTGAGAAATACCAAATTAAATTTTAATAGAACATAGAGTGATAAATGAGCTTTTAGATCCAATTTTGAAGTAAAGAATGATTTGTTGTCATCTAAAAATCATACTCAATACTGCAAAATGATTTGGGGTCTTATTTTGTCTATAAGAGCTGTGGTTGATGCTTCCCACTTTGAAATGGGTTCTCAATTGTTAGTGACAACCAAATATATTACGCTCATGATAGCACGTATTTTCCCAAGGATGTCGAAGACATTTTGGGAAAGGCTGGAATTTCTTGAAACAATTTGCCAATATGAAATACTGTACATATCAAATTGGCCCTACTACCATCTTTCCCAGACCATTTATCATAGCTTGCAAATCAAGCCCACATTTTCTCTTTCTGAAAGACTTGGCTAATAAAGAAGATGTGGGCTTCAAATTTGAACTTGTCAATCAATCTCGGGAACAAAGCAGTAATGATTTTCATCTATCGATATTTTATTTCAGTGAAGAGCAGTGCCTATGAATTTACCACTGGTGTGATCTACAATTTTATTCATTGTCCAGATTCTATTCTTTACATTCAGCCTGTGGAGATGTTTTTAAAAGTTTTACCAGAACATGTCAGAAGGAAAAGAGCTATAGGAATAAATTTTTAGAAAGCTGTCAACTCTATCTGCTCTTTGGTTTCACCAATAAGTATACTTTAAGAACACTTTTTTTCCTCTTTCATCTGTGCAACATATTGTACCAATTTTCATCAAAAAATTACAATTTCTATAGGTGTGTGTCTCTAGATACCCTTCGAATTCTGCTCTTTGACCCTGTGAGTAAATTGATCTTATGCACACCTGTCTTCCTTGGGAAACTTGCAAACTTCATTTTTGAGCTGAGCATCAAAGAGATATGATATTATTAGACAGTATAGAGCTCAGGTAAAAAGTCCAGGAAGTATCTTGAAGTGCTTGAAGCTTTGAAAGGTGAATGATATTTTCAGTGAAGAACTATTTAAAATAGTTCAAATGCTACAACATTGTTTTTAATATTATTTTAAAAGGTCAGATCAACTATAAAAATTTTAAGACATTTTTGCCTTCTGACTTAGAACAGTTTTAAAGCCAAATATTTCCAGGATTTTGTGTAGCAATTACACAGTTTTCCAAATAATAAGGACTAATTAAAAGAGTGGCTATGTTCAATGAGTTCTTTTTTTCCTAGCAGTTCTCTCTAAGAAAGAAAGCAATGTGCGTGACCAGAAATGATACGTTTTTATGGTCAAGATGGAACAATGGATTATAAAACCCTTGTTTTGTACAAAATCCTCCCAACATATGTGGAGTACTCAAAGATACCAGGAAATGAAAGCTTTCCACAAAGTCTTATTGTGAAGCTTTGGAGGCCAAAAATAGCAGATTTTTTGAACAGTCAAGCAGTCAGATCAATTCATCAACTTAAATCATTTCATCTAGTAATACTGAAATTGTTGTGTAGTTAATTATGATATGACGTAGCCAGAATGGAAAATATATATAATTCAGAAAGTGTGGGGTCACCCTTTGTTCACAGTTTTAGTGAGGATTTAAGATTATGCTTCATTTACTGGGAAGATAAAGTCAAGTAAAAAATCACTTCTCTATCTTATTGAATAGCTATTAACCAAATTTCAGTGCCTCGGGTCTTAGATGTGTTTTCTTCAAACTGAATAACTCCCTTGCTTTTTTCATGATTTCACCCCCAAAGTTAACTAAAAGTAAATTTATCGATATGATAAATTATGTGAAAAAAGCATACATTTTAAAAAATATATGATAACATAAATTTGTGTTTCTTTTTTTGAGAACTAGGTGAATGTAATGTTTATTAATCAGAATTTACTTATTAACCTTTTAGATAGAGGGATCATCTTTGGGAAAGTTCCATTCAACAGAAAGTCTGTTCACATATTACTCCTGAGGCGCAAGGCTGAAGTTGACACCGTTTCCTGGTAGGCAGGACTTTCAGAGACTGGTTCAAACATCTGGATGATAGACTCAGTTTTCCATATTTCATCCCAATGATTGGATGTCATGAGATGAAACTTGTATATCAACATCTGTTCCCACTTATGCAGACGTTTAAACTGCTCTGACGCTCTTCTAGAAAGGTGAGGACTTGTGCTTCTATCTGTTAGGAATCTGCCTGTCTTCCTTGTGGGCACCGCGCAGTTCTGGGCACTTGCTGGTCTGAACGTCTCCTCTCCCGAAGAGCAGCATCGCTGTCGTAAAGCCAATGGGGGGCAGCAGGTTCATGAACTGCATGACTTCTAGGGGAAAAGGCTGAGGAAAATAACCTTCTTGCCATTTCACAGTTTACATTTCACAGTTTAAAAAGTGGGTAGGAGAAGCGGAGGGAATTGATCATTTAGTCACCTTTCAATCTCAGCAGAATTTTAAATCCATCCGCATCTCAATTTGGGAATATTTGGCATCCCGAAGCAATTGTGGAGAAGTCCATCAAGGAAATAGCAACTATATATTATCTGACCTATTAACGAATCATATATAGCATTGCACGTGAAACAAAATATAAGTTCACCTATGTTTTTTTTGTTAGTGCATAATATCTTTAAGTTAAAGCAATATTAGAGTTACTTAAGTGGATCGAACTGAAGAAACAAATGAGCATTTTTATTCAAACAATAGTTCCAGGCAAAGAAATAGAGCAAACTTAGAGCAAACATGGGGCAGGTAGATAATTTAAAAGTTTTGAGCCCAGAGAGAGCTTGGCTACTGGATGCTCTGTGCATTCAGTTTCATAAGATGCCTCATAAATATCCAAGTTGCCAAGCTGGGCCTTTGCTTTCGCTTTGTGTGCCTGAGTTCTCGCCCATGCACAGGTTTCTGATACTATTATCCACTCTCATATTCCGGGATTTCTCACTTGACAACGTCCTGCAGAAATTATTCAGGGAGGCCTTTCTCTCCAGTAAATATCATCACGCCAAGTGCTCAGCAGGTGAAAGAGCCAGGGACAGAAACTCTAAAATCTGGCGTGTGTCATATTTTACTGATTCGATTAAAAATCATCTGGTTAAATGTTAAATTATTCAGAGAACTCAAGTCTGCCAGAAGCTTGTTAATTTATTCCATTCTATTTAGTTTTTTTTTTTTTGAGGGTATGAAAATTGATAAAAATCAAATGATTATATGTAGAATCCAGATGAAAAAGAAATATGCAAGGAGGATCATTTACCTGTCGGTTTACTAGTATCAATTTTTAAAAAGGTAACATTAATATTTTATCTGTCTTTTAAAACAGCAAATAAATATATATATGTCATTGCAATTAAATTTGAGTTTGATACAGTTCTCTAAATAAGCTTTTGAGAAATTAGAATGTAAAGAGATCTTCCCACTGTCAGAACTTAGTGTAAAATCCTGTGCCACGTCTGAAAGGCTTATGAGGTCCAATTTAAAATTTTGTTGTTTTATAATAACTTTGGAAAAGTGTATTGTTCCTTGTAAAATACCCACATGTTCTCCTTTGGAATGGCTCCAGACTGTAACTGAACCACAAGGTTGCCCCCTGGTGCTTTATGTATTGTTTAATTGTTTGCCTTTGGTGGATGTTTTTATTAAAAGCCTATTATTTAGGATAAGACCAAAGTGTCATTTTAAGAACAACAGAAGCAGAACTGTTCAGTCCCGTAGTTCGTTTTCATAGGTGTGTTAGTGAACCCTGGATGTAGCTAACGAGCTGACATTTTTTCTTGTATTACTTCAAAAAGAGCAACAACAACAACAACAGGAACAAACAAAATCCTGGGTTTTTTACTTTCCTCCAATAAAATGTGACTGGATGGGCCAGAAGACCCGTGGGCCTGAATGGCAGTGCCCAGAGCAGGAGTGTGTGCTGCGCTGACTCCGTTTTGGTCCAGGAGGAGCTGGTCTGGACTCACATGCACTTTGGCTGAAGGGCCCTACAGCAAGCCGGAGGAGCATGGGGAGTAGGGGAGTCCATGCATTAGGAAGGCCAAGGTGGGCTTTCCCGGGTGTTTTATCAAACCCAGGTATGCTTCAGTGTCCGTCTGAGCTACAAAGCAAGTTTTTAATGTCCTCTCTTCCCCACAACGCAACTGCAGGATGAGTATCATTATGACATTCCAAGAGGCGTCTGAATATGACTTACGTCTGGGAAACGTTTTTTAATTTAATCATTTTAATGCTAAATATTCTCTTTTCTTCCTGAATATTTTCTTTCCTGAAGTGGCATCGTCATATCATTTGTGGCTTTCTTAGACTTTGTCTCTGGAAAGAATCCCCAGTGTTCCCTAGCGGGTCCTTGCCACAGAGAGCAAGCAAGAATTAGATTAGTCTTCTTCCCAAGCCAGGCTTTGTGACTGTGACCTGCCCTCAGGCCAAAAACCTGAAGGCAATATACCTTGATACAGTTGCTAGGTCTTAAATGATCTCATTAAATTCCGATGCTAGATATCATTGACATTTGAGGAAATATGATTATTGACAAAATGTAAGCCTGTTATATACTATATCACTTCAAAAGGAGAAAGGCCATTAGGCCGTAATTACATCAGAAACAGTATACACATTTGGCTGGTTTATAAACTGTCACTTTCAGAAGTATGAAGACGTATAAAAGTTTCCAAAGGCTCCATTATGACCCTATTTCCAACAGTATTCTCTGACAAACTAAATAAATTACTGCATATATTGGACCTTTGAGGCTTGGGGCAAAGAATGGAAAAATTATTTACAAAAGCTTGAAAATATTTAATCACTAGAGGCAGGGGGGCAACGGTGTTTTAATTAGCAGGTCCTCGGGCCATTGGCTGGCTGGAGGCTTTCTCAAACAACCCCACAAATGCACTGAATAGCTGTTTGCCAGCCTTAGGGTCAGGCCTGAGATGAAACAGATAAGATAATTGGCTCTAATGAAATCCAGAAGGCCTTGGCTTTCTTGTTTGAGCTTGGATTTGAAAAGTGCGTGTGGAAGTGAGGCTTAATTCAAACCAGAACTGAGCTAGGCCCGTTTCTCAGTGACTTTGATATTGTTTGAAGTTCTAAAAGTGTTCGCCACACCACTAGCCTGCTGGGCTGGGCCTCCCTGGTACCCTTAATTACTAAGCTTTATTGCTGACTTTACTACACAGGAAAGGGGCCATTATATGTTCCATCAACATCAGCTCTTCTCAGATTGGAGGAAAGGGCAGGGTTAAAGGCCACTGTAGGAAGGCAAAAACTTCACTTTGAGGTAGTCAGATCATTTACCAGTGTTGGATTTCACCATTATGCGCATACATTCCTTGCAACACAGAAGCCCAATTTCCATTTTTTAAACAAGTGATTACTTTTCAAAACATTTTTGTTTGTGCCTGTGTTTTGCAGAGAGGACATTTATTTTTTAGGGGCTAAAATGCTTGCACCTGATATATTGAAGAAAAAAAAAAAAACCAACACCTCCCAATTAATCATCACACCAGAAAGGTCTGTTGGGTTCTGCAATAAGGAGGATTATTATTAATGCCCCTTTGAAGTGGAAGTAAGTGAGGAACCCTCCTGTGGTGTTAGAGTTGTCCTGACACCCTGAGGAATAAAGACCCCTCAGGAGACTCTACAAAATTAAATCCCAGCTTCCAGAGTCTCTCACAAAGGGGTTACACAAAAGTGCTCCCAATTCGGTCCGAAGCCAAGAGGCAAAAATGAGGAAGTCTCCCTCTTTGGGGATGGCTGTATTGTCATCAGGAACGCCATCCTCTTGAAGCTTGCTACTGCTCCTCTTTTGGGCCAGTTGGTCAATTTGGATTATGTGTTTTAATGAATTAATAATTATTCAGCCCTTGGCCCTCTCAGAGGAGGAGACCTGGTCACACTGTGGAAGCCAAGAGGCGTGGAGCCTGGGCCTGTTCATCACCTTCCGGAGAGCAAAGTCATGAGGATGGCATCTGACTGGGTTCTCGTTGAAAGAAAAGGTTGATTATTTTTACATCATTTAAGTAAACTTGACATTACTGTGGTCTACGCCCGATCCTGGTGACCCTTCATCCAGTACTCCTTTCTGAGTGTTCTTAGTTACTGTCTGGACTGGATGCTGGCCCTTTACAAGGATGTGTCTGGGCCCAAGTAACCAGGTGGAGAGCCCAGGGAGATCAGCCCTGGGAAGACCCAGCCTCGCCTCCGCTCTGTAACCTCTCCTAGGAGAAAGTGAGGAGGTGCTGCTAGACTTTTTGCCGGTGATGAACATGCTGTCAGCTCACACCAGTAGAAAGAATTCTGGGAATAGTCAGCTAATTGAAAACGTGTTTTTCTTTTCATTAGCCACTGTTATGGACTGACCGCATTTCCACAGAATTCATTTCTCGATGCCCCTAACTCCAGTGTGACAGTATTTGGAGGTGGGGCCTGTAGGAAGTGATTAGGGTTAGATGGAGTCCCCAGGGCAGAGGCCTGATCTAGGGATTACTGTCCTTATAGGAAGAGAGACCAGAGAGCTCCCTCCCTCCCTCTCTCCCTCCCTCTCCCTCTCCCTCTCCCTCTCCCCCCTGCCGGGTGCATGCACTGAGGAAAGGCCATGTGGGCACATGGCCAGTTGGGGGATGTCTGCAAGCCATGAAGGCAGCCCTCACCAGAACCCAGCCATGCCAGCAGCCTGATCTCTAACTTCCAGGCTCCAGAATTGTGAGAAAACAAATTCCTGTTGTGTAAGCACCCAGTGTGTGGTATTTGTTAGGCCAGCCTGAGCAGATAAGGCCGCCACCACCGAGGTCTTCAGGAGACCAAACAACAACCCATAAGGGCTCCAAACTTGAGACGCCAATAAAAGTATTTTCCAAACTGTATTCTGCTATATACTAGATATACAGGATATTAATAAGTATTTCTGAGCAATAAAAAATTCTATGGTGAACAAATCTCTTGAAGATAATTTGCAAAAAGCATATTTAAGACTTTAAGAATTCCAACGGTAAGGAAACCTTACATTATTTAATTAATTGTTTCTTCAGATTTCTTAAACATAGACCTCCCCACTCCCCCAGTTTTTTTTCCCCCAAAATAACTATAAATATCACGGAAACCAGCATTCCATAGAAAATTCTGATACATAGGGGGCAAACTTAGTGGGCATTTTAGACAGTTCATGATTAATTAGTAAATGTGCTAATAAAGAAGTAAAACTAATCTACCCTTAAGATCCTCACACTTAATCTAATAAAAAGCAGTAAATTATATTGTTCTGTAATGCATCCAGTAATATTTTATTATCAGATAAACAGAGCACTTGGGTGACCGATATTCTACAGATTTCCTTCTCGATTTTTCACTGGTTGTATCTGGGTTGTTCATAGAGAGCAGAGTCAGGAAGACAAAGAAAGAAAGGAGAAGCTCAGAATTAATAAGAGAGGGAAACAGAAAGAGGGCCAGTCTCCTTTGATATCACTATTAAATCGTCCAGTGAATTTTCTTAGGGTAAAGTTACTGCCATTCAAAATTACAGCAAATTGGTGATATTTTACAGTCACTGCGTATATTTTATTTCAGCTTAAATATGTGCTTATATCACCCAAACTTATTTTAGATCAGATATGACATATTAAAAACATGGATTTGTTTTTCTAACTCTTACAATTAGCAACTAATTGCAGTGTGAACATATAATTGGTTTTATGGGTAAATCCATTTATGGACTTAGAAAGTTTTAAGACCTCATTTGTTATTCAGGACTATGTTTTGTTGGGGGGGAAACGTGAACTTAGTTTGTGTTAATGTCAGTAGGAGAGTTTCAATTAAGTGAATACCCTTCATGATAAGAAGTCACACCCTGCAATAAGACAGTAAACGATAAAACATATTACTTTTCCTGTTTAGAAAAGAAGGCGTCTTTGGGAGGGGGCCCTGTGGTGTCACGGGGTACCAGTGTCACTCTGTTTCCAAGGATAATATTTTAGATGTACAGATGTTCTGAACTTTATTAAACCACAACTGTTGTTATCACATATTTGTTCAAAGATATTACAGCTTTCAAAGCAATAAAGCAGTAAAGTTCTTAGTCATTTGCTTAAAATTTTTTTCATTTTACTCCATGCACAAGTACTCAACCAGTGTCTTTAAGATGTCCATGTAAGTTGAATTATATAAGTGAAAGGAAAAAAGCCTAATAAAAACACATAAATGAGAAAAAAAGTATATTGAAGCATTCAGATTTCATTATGACACGAGCCTTATGACATTTAGTGGATCCTCCCCTCAAAATAGAAAAAACACTTTTCTTCACACAAAAGAATGAAGCATTCCTTTGCCCCACGGGCCCCCATTCCAATATGCCAAGTGGGGGAAGTGCTTGAGCAGCCACGGAGCGTCTGGAAGGCACAGTGTTCCTTGTGACACAGACTGGGACTTCTTGTTCCCGGAAATGAAGAAGTGTGGCAATTCTCTTCCCAAAGTGACAGTCGAGGGAGGGATTCTTCCCTGGAATAAGTTTACACAATGCTTCCTTCTGTGAATCATCAGTAGATTTTTTTCCCAGGTCTGAACTAACATAACGGAGTGTCCCTCTTACCAAAGCTCAAAAGCCCTGCATCCATTGGGCTATTTTATCTGTCCTCAAATATCCTTATAAATTGGAAAGGTACTTACCAAGATCAGACAGGAAATTAGTGTCAGGACTAGAACAAAAGCTTGGACGTGCCCTCGCCAGTAATTCACAAACGGGAAACTGAGTGCATTCCAAGGACGGACATGAGTGGATTTAGAAATAGGCAGGGAAGAAACCAGTCCTCGGGGATGCTGGGCTTCTGTTTGCTCGCAGTGGCTCCCCTCTGCCCTCACCAAATTTCTGCCAGGAGGATCTGGCCTCAGTGTCTGCCACAATTTCTCTGGTGCTTTGCTTTATTATTATCTCTCAGTAATTATCATCCTTAATTTGCCTTCCCATGAAACCACATCTTTAACTTTCAAAAGGTGCACGTGAAAGGTTAAGACCTGGATTTATATAATGTAATTTTGCTGAAATGGTTCGTTGGCTTGTTGATTTATATAACATCATCCAATCAACTTTTAAAAATTCCATTAACATAGAATGTCTGTCATTAGTGCTGTCTTTTAACATACGCTTATGAAGGCAAACCATTTTCCATTTGCCTTCTTTTACCAAAACACCAGTTTAAAGTTGGTTTCCTGAAAGCTTCGATTCAGTAGACTCTCCTCCCCTTTTGTAATGCAAGGCCAGCTACTCAGCAGAGCCTCCTTCCCTTCTGGGAGGCAGGTGTGCCTATGGGAGAAATACCAAAGAAACTGAGCTTTATTGGACACTTGTTCCCAGATGAAGCTGTCCTGCCATGGCTGCCGAGGGGCGCAGAAATGCCACAGCTCTGTTCTGACTCCCAGATTCATGTCTTCAGTCAGCCTTCAGGGCTCGAGGCATCTCGCATGAGTATGGATGTGCGGAAGGCTGCCTGACAATAACTGGTCTCCTGTGGACAAAGTGTTGAGCTAGTTGCTGTAGAGGACAATGCAGAAGTATTCAGCGGTCTCCCTGGAGAAGCTGATTGGGAGTGAAAATTCACATGAGACAATTAGAGAATGAACAAAGCAGGAAATGTCGACCTTGCAGTAGAGGAATACTGATAAAGGAAAGGGATGCTAATCCAAGCCTTATATGTAGCTCCTCTCCCCACCCACCACAGACATTTGGAGGAGGAGAATTTCAGACAACACAGGCATGCTGTCATTCCCACTCAGAGTCATGAGTCTCCATCGTGCACAATTACAGGGACTCTCTTTCAGAGAAAGAATACAAAGGAAAATATTAAAAAGAGGTACAGTGCCTTGGAAAGTATCCATGTAAGTGCAGGACTCTGAAAATTAAGCTTCACTAGCTTTATGGTAAATACACCTTGGTTCATATAACCTTAATGACTTGTATTGCTGTTCTTTGGAATGACTACAACCTATCATGTAATGAGCCTTCAATAAAATTAGTGGCTATGCTAGCTTGTGATGGGAAGCAGAGGAATTGTACAGGGTGGAGGATTTCTTAGAAACATTGCACTGATGAAGAATGGTCTTGACATAAAAATTAACTGGGGATATACAATTTTTCATCCTAGGGCACATGCCAAAAAGATCAAAGTAAAGAGGTTTTTTTTCCCTGTCTTTCCAGTGTACGTTAAGATAGATTTAAAACAAATAAACAACCCCCAATCCCCCAAAAAAAAGTATGGATCAAGGGAAAATAATACAGTCACTTCAAACAAAATAAATCCACGTGAGGATGGGGTGAACAATGACTGTTTGCATGGGGAGGACACCCTTTTGTATTGAGTTTGGTGTGAGGAGTCTGCACCTGCTTGTGAACATGTTCAAAATCTAGACCGAGGAGAGCCCCTGAGCTGGCCTGGCTCTGACTTTCCTCCTAAGGGGTAGAGTTGCTTTAATGCAGTTCACATGTAGGGTGTTTCATCTTAACCAGAGTGATTTATGTTAATGAAATGAAACAGAGAAAATACCCTTGACATCCTACTCTCCTTTAAAAAATATTAAATAAATATGTCCAGGACTTTTGTATGATTATATTTATTAAAACAAATGGAAGACTTCAATACATTCCAGAATAAATTTGTAGGTGACCCTGGGTAGGGTTAAGTCCATTAGGAAAAAAAAATGAATTGTGGTGTTCTTACCAATTTCAAAATTTCTAAACAGCCATTAAGATCAGATAATGTGCATCAACTCTAAGGTAATTTATTCTATGACTTAGAATTTTTTTTTGTCTGGCTTCTACAAATGCGATCCCCAAATCATGATCCAAAGATATATTCAAAACATCTTTACAAATCTGAGACTAGGCGTCCTTACTAGCTCATCAAAAAGTAAGTATGTGCCATCTTTACCTATAAAGTGTATCTTTGAAGATGTTATAATTTAAGAGTTTAGGTTCTAGCGTTTAATTATTTCTACTAATTATAGAACTAGTTAATTTAACAGAACTTACAAAGAAGCAGAAAGATTCTTTTCAACTCTTATATTTTAATAGTATGCACTTCCTATCCCTGTACCACACAGTCATGTAATTAAATACCGTAGAAATTAAATTAGTCAAATAAGTAGATTTAAAAAATGTCAGTTGATTGGAATTTTTCTCAGAAGTTACCTATCTGAAAAAATATTAGCTAAAGAAAATGTCTGGTTGTCTTAACTGGTGATCGGATTGTAATTTATCCAGCTAATTGTGACATTTAAAAAACCCAGAATTAGCCAAGGAAGAAGTTTACTTGCTAGGAAAATATCAACATAATTTTAATTCCACTAGTACAAGTAAACATTAGCCTATTTTTGGAAGACTATTTAAAGTCAAGATTAACACTTGGCTATTGTAAATAGTCTTGCTATGAATATAGGGGTACATAAGTTCTTTTGAATTGGTGTCCCAGGATTCTTAGGATATATTCCCAGCAATGGGATCACTGGGTCAAAAGGCAGTTCCATTTTTAATTTTTTAAGGAAATTCCATACTGTTTCCCACAGTGACTGCACCAGTCTGCATTCCCACCAACAGGGCACTAGGGCTCCCTTTTTTCTGCATCCTTACCAGCAATTGTTGTTGTATTAATGATAGCCATTCTGGCAGGTGTGAGGTGATATCTCATTGTGGTTTTAATTTGTATCTCTGTGATTGCTACTGATGTCGAGCATTTTTTCATGTGTATGGGCCATCTGTAAATCCTCCTTGGAGAAGTGTCCATTCAGGTCCTCTGCCCAGTTTTTAGTTGGCTTGTTTGTTTTATGTTGAGTCTTATGAGTTCTTTATATATTTTGGAGATTAAAACCCCTTGTCCAATGTATCATTGGCAAATATGTTCTTCCATACACTGGGTTCTCTTTTCATTTTGATGATGGTTTCTTTAGCTATGCAGTAGCTTCTTAATTTATTGTAGTTCCATTGGTTTATGTTTCCTTTTATATTTCCCTTGCCCTAGTAGATGCATGGGAAAAAATATTGTTACGTGGAATATCTGAAATTTTACAACCCGTGTTTTCTGCTAGGACTTTTATGGCATCATGACTTATATTTAAGTCTTTGATCCATTTTGAGTGTATTCTGGTGTATGGTATAAGTTAGTGGTCTAGTTTCTTTCTTTCTTTCTTTTTTTTTTTTTTTTTTTTTGCAGATACCAGTCCAGTTCTCCCAACACCATTTATTGAAGAGGCCATGTTTACCTCATTGCATGTTCATACCCTCTTTGTCAAATATTAATTGACCATAGAGACATGGGTTTACTTCTGGGCTCTCTATTATGTTCCATTCATCTATGTGTCTGTTCTTATGCCAGTGCCAGACTGTTTTGATCACAGTGACCCTGTAGTAGAGTTTGACATCAGGTATTGTGATCCCTTCTACTTTGTTCCTCTTTCTCAAGATTGCTGAGGCTGTTCAGGGTCTTCCCATCAGTAGATGAATGTATTAAAAAAACTATGGTGCATTTATGCAATGGAACACTATGCAGTAGAAAGAAGAAAGAGTCCCTACTTTTTACGACAGCATGGATGGAACTGGAGACTATTATGTTAAGTGAAATAAGCCAGTCAGTGAAAGACAAACACCATATAGTGTCACTTATATGAAGAATCTAATGAACAAAATAAACTAATGAGCAAAACAGAACCAGAGACATGGAAACATGGAGCAGACTGACAGCTGCCAGCGGGGAGGGGGGAGTAGTTGAATGGTGGAAAGAAAGGGAAGGGATTAGTCAAAGAACATGTATGAATCACCCATGGACCTGGACAACAGTGTGGGGATTGACCGTGGGAGCCAGGAGTGGGCTGGGCAGAGAAGGGCAAAGGGGGAAAAACTGGGACAATTGTCATAGAACAAATAAGAATAAATGTTATTGAATAAAAGTAAGGTGGACTCTAGTGTACAAGCATAGCTTAGAAGAGGGAGAAACTAAATAAGAGAAACTAGTAATACACAAATCCAGGAGTCAGGAGAATAAATTCAGCATTTCATATAATTCACAACCATAAGAAATATTTCCGAAGAGCTTTAAAAAATAAAATCAAGATTAAGAAGGTACAAGTGAATACAATTTGTATTTTTAAAAATCATTTGCCCATCGCTATGGGCAGATTTCAGCAGATCTGTCCCAGAATTCTCCTACTGCAGTGGAGCGATGGGCATTTGGCAAGCATGTCGGATGGCAGCTACCTGCCAATATGCAGGACGAGAAAATAAAGTGAAAAGGGATGTTACAACACATTCCTGGGAAATGTGCAGCTCTGTCTGCTGGTTGATAGTGCATTACTCTCTCATTCATTAGCAACTGAAAATTCCTTTTTTTTTTTTTTTGCTATTTGGGATTTAGAAATTAAGTACATAATATTGTGGAGTCCATGGTGTTGCAAGCACTGGGGTTTTTATTACGTGTTATAGCACAGCAAGTCAGTCTGTAACATTCCAAGAGCATCATTCTTAGACAGAAAAGGGGTCAGGAGAAGGGTCTGTATGTGGGTAAGAAAGTACTGAAGTAGCTGAGTGAGGCCAAATAAAAGGAAATAAGGGGCCAAACAAGGAGGTGAGGACAGGGCAGACAGTCTTGAGTATGAAATGCTAAAAGAAAAAAAAAATAAGGGAGGAAAATAAAAAGTCAAATAGAGGAGTAAATAATGAAATCAATGGTACTTTTTTTAAGTGGGAGGAGGGTAAGGAGCCATTACAGCAAGAAAAGAGCCAAGATAGTAAATGCCATTACTTCCAATTCCTGCTATAATTTATGAAATGGGGCTTTATCATGGTCACTGACATTATGACTTTTACAGTCTGTGTTCTTTGTTGCTACACTCACACCCCCAGAGAGGGCAGTATGGACAGTGTCTATCCAAATGGGCCTGGCCTTGTGATTGTGAAATCTTTTGAATATCACAGAGGTTTAAAGTAATGCTTTTATAACATAATGGGAAAACTGATGCAATTGGTTGTTAAAGTGATTGGTGTCCAATTTCAGATGCAGATGGAATTAGCTAAAGGGATCCTTTAATCCTACCACACACTACTCTCCAAGGTCGAGTCAGAAACCAGAGAAACAAAGCCTGTACCTCCATCACGCAGCGGGCGACAGGCAGAGCCTGGTTTCCAACACCGATCGTCTGACTTCAAGCCCAGGGCCCTGTAAACTAGATTACATACAGCAAATTTTTCTAACTATACATCCCCCAGAGATCTGTCTTGCCCCAGCACCGCATCATTGTAGAAAAAGGGGGTTTGAAAGCTTAACTAACTGATTAGTGGCAGTTCCCTGTGAACCCTACATAAACACATTCTCTCTATTTAGAGAAAAGGCCGCCATAAATTGTGTTTCACCTGGACCATTGTCCACTGCCCCAGTCTCTTCCTTCCTGTCACTGCTAGAGAGTGTTGTGCTTTAAGACCTCACCGTGCGCTCGCTTTCCTGCTCGTCCGTCCTCTGCAGATGCTGTGCACGCCGTTCATTGCTTCCACTGTGTTTAGTGATGGTGGCCGTGCGGAGCTTGAGTGCTCCTTTCAGCTGCCTGCAGCTTCACCAATTCTTAATATGTTAAATTTAATTAGGCTGTGGTTGCTAGCCCCTTACTTTTTTGCTTGCTATCCTGTCAGTTAATGTTTCCCTTGCGTAGGTCAGAAGGCACAAGGGTGGAGAGAAGAGGCGAAGGGGTTCTCTAGCCAAAACCGGGTCAAGCTGTTTAACCAAACAGTAGCTGATTCTGCTACTGAGTCTCTGTTTCCCAGCCTCTGTAGTACCAGGAGACCTTTGCAGTAATGGAAACATTCCTTCATTTAGCCCTGTGCACTGCCGTCTTCCTTGACTTCTTGCAGAGAAACATGAGGGGCAAAACAATTGTAAGCATTACAGCCTTCCACTCTAATGACCTTGACTCTGCACTGGAAATAAATGTCTAATTAGGAGGAATTTCGCACAGACCACATGAGCAGCACTGATGTTCGCTTTGCACACAGACCAACATGTGTTGTGTCTTTGCAGTGGGTCTGTCGGTTAGGGCAGCCGAATCCTGCCACTCTCTTAAAATGCATGTTTTGGAAAGAAGGTGCTATTATAATACTTCAGTCCTGAGATACATCACATCAGAGGTTCAGGCTAAAGGCTTACAGCCCCCAAGAAACTATGAGTAACTGGTTAGATTTTGAATCCAACCCTTAAATTAACCCTAATAATCAAAATCCATTTCCTAAAGTAACTCTAAAAGTCAGGATGCATTTTTCTGGTTTCTGTTTCTGTCGTCATCATGAATGGATATTTGACAATGGCAGGCTCTTCACCACTCAGGGCTACCCCTTAAGAATGGCTTCTGAGGGGTGTCAGTGGGATTGATTTCAGAAACTGTATAGACACAACCTCATTGTCTACTGCTAAACTTGGAGTGGGCAAAAGGAAGCCTGTTTTCTACGAATGCATTAGCATCCTCCCTTAATTTCAGGTTATACGTTGGTGAGATAAATGGCAGGACACAGGATTTCACGTGCATTGTCCTTAGGAAGTACCACTGCAGTTTAATCATTTTCTAGTAACATGTTTGCGGTTAGTATCAGCAGTACAATCAGGTGTAACCGCAACTCCTTTGTGGGAACCAGTTTTGTAGTTTGCCACAGTATTTGTTGTAAAGCAGGTTGCCCAGTTACTTAAATTTTTGAGAGTTGAGCTCAGGAGCCAGACTGCCTGGTTTCAGAACTCGGCTTCTCTACTCACTGCTTGTGTGATGCCAGTCAGGTGAGCCATCTGTGCCTCAGTTGTTCACATCTGCAAAATAGGATACATTAATAAGAGGACTTTCTGGATCCTGTGTGGAATATATGAGTTTATTTTAGTAATGTACTTAGAATAGGGAATGACAGAAACTAAGTGCCATTTGCTATTAGCATTACTATTTTTGGAATAGGCTTCCTAAAATGGTAAGGCTGATCCAGTTACGATACATACCTAGAGATAAGTTTAGATTGTATATCTCTACTGTGCACTCTGCATTTATATTACATCTGACATTCAATAGTAAATATCAACATATATTTAGTGATCTGTTCAACTAAGTGCTTCATATCTGTGTAAAAATTATGATTCTTTTTTATCACAACAGTAGCCAAATACAGATTTTCTGTTCTGTTCCTGATTTTCAGATTGTTTTATTGCTACAAAAGGATCTAATTCTAAAGAGAATTTTTTCTCCAGAAAGAATATGCTAATTGACTAAACACTTGATCTCTGACTTTTAATGGAAATCACCACAAAAACATTTCTGAAAGCGTTGCTTGTCTATTACGCGGTATAATATATTCTAAGATTTACCCATCAGCATTAGGGCAGCGATTTTCAATCGTTTTCATTTCATGGCACACATAAACTAATTACTAAAATTCGGCCCAAAATGTTATATTTTTTTGCCGATCTGACCAAAAATAAAAATAGATATAATTTTGATTCATTCACACCAGTAGGCCATTGTTGTGTTGGCCGTTGTCATTTTTTTTTTATTTGTTTATTTTACAATCTAAGGGAAAAGAGATCAGTGCCCCTGACTAAATAGTCAGGTATTGCATGTTTCAAAAATTCTTGTGGTACCCCAGTTGAAAATCACTGCACTAGAGTATCACCATTCCCAGTCTCATAAAATGCAAATTTTCCTCAAAATAAGGGGACAAAGAACAATGTTAGGAGCTAATAAGTTCTCTAAAAGGACTGCCTGAAAGGAGTGGTACCCAAGAGTACTCTTCTCCAGGACATCTGTCTCCCTGCATTATGGGCTTTTCGCCACATAGCTATCTTTACCTAACACAAAGGTAACATGTTGTTTTCTGCCTGAACTATTTCTGCTGGACCGCTGTTGTCACACCCTAAAGCATGTTTTCCTTAGCAGTAAATTCAGTCTGGTCTTATATTCTTCTCCTACCTCTCAGCCCTACCTTATTCTTCCTCTCTTTGATCCTTCTATCCCCATTTTCAGTTCTTCGCCCCCAAACTTGTCATGATTCAACTCCATTGACATTTTTACCATTTTCTGGTTTCAGTAATTCCATGACTGGCACATTGAGGTTCCCTTTGTCTGGAATTATTTTTCTTCAAATGAATAATTGTTTCTGTTCCTTTAAAACTTGTGGTTTTTAAACTCTGAGTTGCCCTTCATTAAAATGTTATAAAATCAGCTTAGTCAAGATTGGCTCTTTTGGAATGGAAAGGAGTGGAATATAATAGAAAATGTAAGGGTATAAGTATTGTTTCATGAAAGTACAGTTTAGTTTGAGTGTGTGTGGGGGGGCATTTACAAAGTGAATTCTTTTTGCTGCTTCTGGCATTTTGAGAATCTTGAAGTGCCCCTTGAGCTACCAGATAAGCATCCTACTCAAGTACAATTTTCTCTATAAAGCTTTTCCTCTCTTCCCCAGGAACAATCAATAGCTTCCTTTTCTGTGCATACATGTATATCTATATGTTTAAGGTACTTACCATTTCGAAATGCGGGAAATCTATATCTGTATTAGAGAACTTACTGCTTTGAACTGGGGGAAATTTATTTACAGAGCTATTTCTCACACTCCATGTGAGCTCCTTTTTAGTATGAAATCCAGCTGGCAAAGAGACACAGTGTAGAAAGTGAATGAATACTTGATGGATAAATGAATGAATGGACAAATGAACAAATCTATGAACAAGAAAACCTTGTCAAATTTACCCAAACAGGAATGTGATATACACAAACCAATTCGAAAATATGTACAGACAATCTGCTCCTTGGAAAGGTCTTTCAAATCAACTTAAATCTTTGTGATATGAGGTGCAGCACTGCTGGACAGATGACTGCAGAGGACTATTTGGTGGCAAGACAAATATGCATG
>PVKM010028234.1:0-18401 GCA_004027735.1 Carollia perspicillata
ATATGTTAATTATACCTCAAAAAAGCTGTAAAAAGGCAGGTTTCAAGTGGAATATAGGTTAGAATCTTAATTCATTGTTGTCAACACACACACCTGCAAGTACTTATATGTACACATGCATACATGTACACAAACACAGACATTTCTATGAAATAGTAACTCCAGAATCTTGGCAATGATTATGAGACAGGATAGGTAAGAAGCTAGAGAAATTCCTGGGCAAGTAGAATGAGGAAACTGAGACAAGAAAATTAAACAAGGGCAAACAGTTTGAGCAATTTATAGCCAGCTGGTAAATCACAAGTCCTTATCTCTCTTAACCAAGGGCTCAAGAAAGCAAATGGTTTATACATGTCATCCCTAACTAGAGAACACAGAGCTTTGCAGGCCATAAACCACGGGTGTCCAGGGAAGAGCAGAATGCTGATGCAAATGGAGAGAGAACACCAGAACAAGGGAAGAAAGAGTGGGAGGAAGCTGCGCCACTCCCCTTTAGTGCTTCCCTTAGAAATTTCCCCCTCTCCAATTCTCATGTTTTCCCTATATAAACTTGCTTCTGAAAACTCAAGGTGATTAGGGTTTTTACCCACTACCTTCTCAGATTGTTGACCTCTGATATTAATCAAAGCACAATTATAATCCAATCCCTGTTTTTGCTTTTTGGCTGAGCCGTGGCAAGCAGCAGGAGCCCCAGACCTAGTTGCCCTCAGGTTTCACTTATCTGCCTGAGTAGTACTACAGATAATTTTTGCTTTCCTCTTATCACTGCTCTGAATTTCCTATTTAGCCACAATAAAATGTTTTATTTGTGAGCATATATTTAATAAATATGTTTCTGACTTAATTTATGAAGAGTTGTTATTATGTTTACATGGTAGTGATAATGAATACTTCAGTCTCCAGTCTGGGAAAATAGACCTCTATTACTACAAAAGCAGGCCCTAAAACATAAGAACCCAATTTTCTGCTATTCAAAAGTCAAGGATATACCCCTGCAGCAAGGAAATCACAAGAGTTAAAAGGTGATACCCTAAAGTAAAATGATAACCTTCAGATATCCCTATTTATATCAGGAGTGCTTCTCTTTTTCTGCAAACACACTGACATATACCCTTTCATTTTTAAAGACCTTCTCAGTGAGGCATTGATTGGAAAGATTCTGAATTTTAGCTCTGAGATTTGCATGGTGGACAGAAGGATGTGTTCCAGATAAACATAAGTAGTTATTCAACACATCTTTTAATTCCAGACAACATGACCTAATTTAGACAAAGAATCCCTTTATTTTAAAGACTCAAGAAAAAGTAATTATGGCAACACTATATGATTCAGTAATGGCATATGAATTTTACTGTTTCTCATTGTGGGATATTCTTCCTTCCATAATCTCCTGTGATCATTTATAAGCATTTTACAAACTCCAGTTTTCAGTTTCCTGGTGTAATTTAAATCCAGTAACCAGTTGCCAGCCACCCCTATTTCAGGTTGTTCAAGTCCACTCTGGCCAAAAGCAGACATGACCATGGATCCTAGCTATTCAATCAGTGCTAAGATGACCCTTGAGAAAATATGCAAATAAGACAATTGTTCATCCTGTACCTTTTACTTATTTACTCAAGAAACATTTATTATACATGTTCTGCATTCTGTCATATGTTATATTAAAATAACAAAATAGAGTAATAAGCAATTCCTATATTTATGGAAATAAGATGAACATAAGATGCACAGAAAGCACCAAAGAAAATATATAGCTACCATCACATAATTTTTTTAAAATTTTATATGTCAATAAAACCTTGAGAATAACAGTATCTCCCCAAATATGAGACTTTCTAGGATGAAAGATGTTATTGTCTTTCATCTACATCTAAATAAATAAATCTTAAACCAATTAAAAGAAAAATGAAATATGGAAGAGATTTTCCTGGTCAGTAAAAAATTAATGATTTTTTTTTAAAAGCAATAAACCTGACAATTTGGAAGGGAAAAATGCAAGTGACCCATAAGGGCATATAAATGTTTTGAACTATCACATATAAAATGTACTTTTAGGAGAAAGAAAAATACCATATGATCTCACCTATGAGTAGAAGCTAATCAGCAAACCAAATCAGCAGCAAACTATAACCAGAGACCTTGAAATAAATAACAAAATGACAGTAATCAGAGGGGAGGTAGGAGGGGAAAATTGGGGCAAAAGGAGGAAGGGTTTTCAAGAACAACTATAAAGAACACATGGACAAAACCAAGGGGTGATGGGATCAGGGGAGGGAGGTGGGGATGGCTGGGGTGGGGGGAAAATGCGGGGAGGGATGGAGACAATTGTGCTTGAACAACAATAAAAAATAATAAATAAATAAAGTTATATTAACCATAAGAATGCATTATAGCAATTACTGTATTTTTTATTTACCAAATTGGTAAAGATTGGGAAGATTTTCTTATGTTCAGCTCCTGAATAAAGGAGTTAACTTTTCAGGAACCATAGTTGATTAGAAGAACAAATCCAATAGGAAGAATTGTGTCCCTTTCACCAAGGCCCCCATCAGTCTGATGACATGAGCTGAGAGCTTCTGAGTTTTTCAATACCACCTCTTTTACACTTGACACCGAAAGGGCAACTGTGATAATGAAACAGGATATTTTGAACATTTTCAAAAGCCTGCCAAAAAAACAGTGCTGCAGTTTTAGGTACTCAGCTAAAAGGCCATCAGATAACCTTCTTGGTAAAATAGGTTTTATCAGCTAGTATTTATTCCTAATACTCAGTAGAAATTGATGTTGAAAAAAACTGGGTAGAAATCCTGAACAAAAGATAATTTAAAGAATATCTAAACCCAATTCCCTCATTTGACAATAGAGCCTGGTGATGCTACAGGGTATGTCAAAAACCACACAGTTATTTTGTAAAAAATTCAAGGACAGACCCAACAATGCTACTGAGCCAGATCTCTTTACTCAAAGTATTTGAATCCAGTCTTTTGATTTCCTTTTTTTCCCCTAGGACCACTGCTCCATCCAGGATCCTTCTAACTGTCTAATCTAGAGGAAGTCACCTAAATGCTAAGTCACATATGCCTCATTTGTAACAAAGGGATGATACGAAGTTGTTAGGTGCTATAAATATGATAATAATGTTTTTAAAAAGCTAGCACCCTGTCTGGCAATAATAGATCCTTAATAACTCCTGATTTCCTTTCCAAACCTATGGCACTATTCCCAAATGTCTGTAGAATAACCATTCTGGAGCATAGATTATACTATTAAGTTAGAAATTACATGCACTTTCTCCATAATAGCAGTAAGAAAAATGTGAAGAATTGAACCATAGTTAATAGTAGAAATTCATATAGAGGGGCTATTTTGAAGAAAAAAAAATCACTTCTCCAATCATATAGCACATGGATAGGACCCTTTACCTAAATATAAAATAATTATTACTTCTGCAACTAAAACTTTATCTTGAAGCTTAAACAGCAGCAGAATAAAATTTTAAACTAAATATTTCAATAGATACAAGTGTTATATTTTCTAAGAAATACCAAGGTTTTTGGTTAACTTCTATATGGCAAGCATCTAGTTCTGTAGAATGAGTCAACAGTGAGTCAGTTCCAGTCTTAAGGATGAGGACCATGCCAACATAGCAGCGAGCTGGAAGTATTCCAGGATTCTGAGTAACTTCATGGAGCAGACCAATCTACCATTCCCAGATCCCCTGATTACCCATAAGGACAATGATACATGGGAGAGCCATAAATGTGTGTCTTATTTGAGGTACTCGTTTTTGGTCTCTTTTTTTCACCCCGACTAAAGAAAAATAAAATAAACAAAACAAAACAAAAACCCTGACTAAGCAATGTTGATCATGACTAACAAATATTAAGTAGAGCTTGCCTAAGGAATGTTTATAAGTCTCTTCTAGTCACAGGTGGAAGAGTTAAGATAAAGACAGAGATAAAAGAGCTGATCCTAATGGAATTAAAACTACTTTCAAATCTCTGACTTATTCATCAGTCTATTCCTTTTCCAAGTAGCTTTTTGAACATCTGTCATTTACTAGAATCTCTGCTAGCTAACTTTACAGATAATCTCATTTAATCCTCACCAGAAAGCCTTGCATCCTTCCTGAACTTGTAACACTCCCAGACATCACTCTGCAAGAGAAGCAACTTTCCTCATTTTGCTGGCTCAGGCACCAGTATCTTGACTCTAAGCTGTGTCTTTGAGACCATACTAAGTATGTTTAATGCAACAGTTGAACTCAGGAAATTATGTAATATTCAAACGGATCTTTTAAAAGGCAAAACACACATGCTGAAAGAGAAGTACCTGCAGTTTATTTTACATATTTTTGTACAAATAATCTGTCAGTAAAATGACAGTGGATTTGTGACCAGTAAGTAACTGGGTCATGTTTTAATACTCATTAAGAGTTTCGAAGCTGAAGCGGTCCTACTTCAGGCATATCATAAGAAGGTGAGGTTCTTTCGAAAAGACAGTAATGCTTAGGAAAATAGGAGGCAGCAGGAAAAGAGAAAGACCAAAGGTGAGGTGGACTGACTCCATAGAAGAAGCCATAGACATTAGTCTAGAGGAGCTGAGCGGGGCTCTTGAGTGTAAAGCACTGTGGTAGTCACTCATTCATAGAGTCACTGGGAGTTGGAGCTGACTCACTGGCACATAACAAACACACACACACAAGAATTTTGAGGTACTAACAACACAGGACTCATTTTGAACTCAATGGCATTTAGACCTGGGCAGAAAGATATGTACACATCCATGTAATGAGAATCAAGACCATAGCATAATTTTTTGTGTGTTTTAAAGAATCTAAATATTAGAAATTATGTACTTGCAATGCCTAAGTAATTGATCTATTAGAATAACAGTCCTATAATTTGATTTTAGGTATAAAGGTATAATTAAATAATTATAATTGAAATAATTAAAAGGTATAATTGAATAATTGATTCAGATGTGGAAATTTTAAGTAGAATCCTTATTAATTTGATATATAGCATATAAGTTTATATGTAACTCTTAAAATTTTAAGAGAAGTAAAATATATAAGAATTAACTTATTTGAGCCCTGGCTGGTGTGGCTCAGTGGATTGAATGCTGGCCTGCAAACCAAAGGGTCACCAGTCCGATTCCCAGTCAGGCCATATGCCTGAGTTGCAGGCCAGGTCCCCAGTAGGGGGTATGCAAGAGGCAACCACACATTGATGTTTCTGTCCCTATCTTTCCCTATCCCTCCTTTCCCCTCTGTCTAAAAATAAAGTAAATAAAATCTGTAAAAAAGAAATTAACTTAGCTGGAGGAATATTTTTAGTCAAAGAACACAAGAATCAAAATAAAATGCATTAAATCTATAAATGCAGCTTAAAAAATACATGAAGATATTTAGTTTACTAAATTTGTAATTGGGATAACTTAGTGTTAAAGTTTATGAAAATGTGTTAGACTTATAAATGGCATAATAAGATTTTTAAGCTGAACTTTCACCCATAATAAACTAAATTTTTTTGTTTCTCACTTTGATAATTTAAATATTAGTTTTAAAAACAAAATAAATGCATCAATAGTCTTTTCTCTCCCATAAAACTGCTCTTAAAGGCACTTAAAAAATTATCCAAAAGAGTAGTAAAGGACATGCATAGGTTTGGGCTGTCCACTCTACTTCATATCACTTGAAGATAAGGTTAAGTCACCAGCATTTACCACTGGGGCTGCACTGCCTGCCCTGACAGCTCAGCCATACACCGTGTTCTTTTCAAGCAATTGTCCCATTGCAGAATCTTTCACTGTTGACCCTAGGGAGCCTGTATGCCTTGTATAACTGAGTAGATACTCTTTCTCTTCAGACTGCAGAAATCTATTTTGACAGTGTTTCTCCAAGGGTCACTACAAAGACAGGTTTGAAATCTCTTTTGACAAGCATTGCCTCTTTCAGATGTTATCACAACTGGAAATGTGAAGCATGTGACCCTTCCATATCATAATCTCTCTCCATGTAACTACTTCCCCTAAACAGCAGCTGAGCCAGTCAGAACTATCCATATTAGAAACTTCCTGCTGGCCATATGGTGGGTGACATGGCCTCACCCCCGCCCTCTGTCCTGAAAGAAATCACTCCTCTTCTCTGGCTTTCTTCTGTTCTCTTTTGCCTCTTCCCACATTCCTTTGTGCTCCTTTTTCTCCTCTCTTCCCTCCTGACATCTCTAGTGTCCCTTCCCTTGACTCCCTCACCTGCCAGCTGCACTGCCAGGCTTTACTTCTTCAAGTTTGAATCTCACTCTCTTTTCCTATATGATGCAAACTGATGTTACTACTCCCAGTCAAGATACATATTTCCTAATTTGTTTCCTAAGAACAAAAAAGTCCTATGTCAACATGAAACCAGACATCAGCTACAAATTAAGCTAGATAGTTACATACACTAGAACTATGAACTGTTTTGAAGCAGAAGAGAACAGATATGTTAGCAGTGGCAGCCCATAGGCCATGCTGGTGTAGGACAGGTCTGTAGAAGCCGTTACAAGGTTAGCTATGAAGTCAAGGGCTGCTGTGAAGCACCAGGAGGGTTCAGTGCTAAAATGAGAAGACATGGGTTTGGGCCCTAGCTTTACAAGTTCCTTGAGCAAAGCCAGCATTCTAAACCTAAATTTAGGAAATAAAAGAAATGATAGTACTTACAGGGCTACTGGAGGGATAGAGTGAAAACCTACAGGAAGAGGACCTGATAAAATTGTAGACTTATGCAATCATAAGATGCGGTCCCATCTCATCAATCTATTATCTGGTCCAAATGAGCTTTAGAAGAGTTCTAAATCTGCAAAGGATGTTGCTTTAAAAACAGAAGTAATGTATGTACTAGAGAAGCTTTTACCAATATAAACTCTATGTTCAAGAAAAGATTTACTCATTCATCACTTACAGAACATAATGCTGTTCTTTACAAGGGTAATTTTATGTCCCTCTGCCATGTAATGTCATTCAACAGAACCTGGGAAGACATCCCACCACTACAACCACAATTCATTCCTTTAAGTGCGTGTGCCTGCTGGAATGTACCTAGATAAGGAAGGATGAACGGAATTGTTTCTTATTCCTTACTCACATTTGTCAGTATAGTTTCTTTTTCCTGCCTAACATATAAGTGAAAGAGTTTTAGCTGAAATGGGTTTCTGGAGTAGTATTTCTCAATGTGTGATTTCCACACCAAATTAGCCAGAGTTGCCTACGATAACTTGTAAAAAAAAAAGAAGATTCCTAGCAAACTTCTACTTCACAACCCTTCCTCAAGCCTGCCTCGTACTATTATTTCTAGGGTGAACACAATCCTGTCAGACACAAATGGAAATCATGACCATAGGAGGTTTCAGATATTCCAACTGCAATGTTAATTTGTAAAAAATCTCTGAAGCTAAACCAAAAATCTCTTCAAAACTCCTCAGCTTTTCTACCCAGACTCCCTAATTGTGAAATGAAATCATTTGTCCCTGCTGGAGTTGGGGTTCCATAGGGTGCTACAAGCACAATAGACTTCTGTTTATGTCAAGTGTCAGCTGACACAGCAACTTGGTGTCCCAGACTCTCCAGATACTTCTCCCTGAGCAAATCTAATCACAGAGAATGGTGGCTCCTTCATTGACTCTGGAACCAAAGGACATTCTTCCTGAAGGCCAGGGGTAGACTTAGTTTCAGAATTGTGCTTTTTGTTAATGATTGGTCAGCCCATCGTGAGGTAATTTCTGCCTCACCTCCTCTGAACTAAGGGTGAGTGTGGAGCTCTTGCACTGGATGATTGTTGGGAATCACCCTCCCTGGTTTCAGAAGCTTTAACTCCCCTGTGCTAAGGCTGAGTGAGAGAGCTTGGGACTCTAAGTCACTGAGGAGACAAAGCTTATCCCCCTGGCAGGAATGCCGCCTCTGCCCCCTTTACTTCACCCTGCCTGGCCCCCAGTGGATGACTGGTTAGCCAATGATGGGTAAGATTCCTCAAAGGAGGGATGGCCTAAGACAGGCATGGTCATGAGGGGGTCCTCAGGGAAGGAGTTGGGGGGTTATAGAAAAAGGAGGTGATGGACACTCACCCCTCAGCCTTGACATAGACTGAGTCCTTATTCTGTCTGCAAGAAGTCTCCTAATCTCTTGACTGCCTTACTTCCCCTACCCAACTTAAGCCTGAAACAATGCCGGAGGTCGGTGCAGCTGTGTGCTGGAAAGGGCGGGTTCCCTGGGGCCATCAGACCTAAGAAAGAATGCATAAAATCTTGTGAAACCTGCTTTGCTGATATCCTCAATTTAAATGATAAGGGTCCAGACAGGAATTGAGTTTGTTTCCCCAAAGTTTTATTGCCCTTTAGCTATCTGACCCTGATTCAAAATAAGCCCTCATAGTTCTTTGAATGTTATCTGTCATTTGGTCATTACGGCCCAACAATGATTGATAAGCTTTACATATACACCCTGTATTCCTATGCAAATAAATCCAATAAAAGTCCATTGAGGAACAGGCTCCTGGCCCTTCTCCTTTGAGAAATTGACCACCATTCCTCCCAAGCAGATCATGTCTTGGTAGACTTATTCTCATCCATGGCGGACAGGGAGAGGGGCAGGCTCTGTAGGCGGAGCTCCCCCACAGCTGACCAGTTCTCTTGCTTCTTTATATGTGGTCTTTATTCTGCACATGCCATTTCTCACACTTTGAACAATAGTCATTTCCACCCTGCCTCAGCTGAACTTAGGCAGAGATGGACCCTAAAACCAATCTGAAACTGATCATCCTTGAAGTTAAAACTATATTCTAGAAAGTTCTCTGCTAGCCAATGCTTCCAGCCTGCTGCAAGTCTTACTCACTCCTCCTAAAGCAGCTCTGTGTTCTGACCTTAGCCACCCTCCTCCTCAGTCCATTCCTGTTCACATAGACCACTCCCCACCTCTCCTCCATTCTTAACCATCCCTCATGCCTGCTTCTCATTGTTTCATTCTTTCATTCTTTAATGGTCTCCCTGTCAGAGTTTCCTATCCATCTCAAGTGTCTTGCACCCACCACACCTCCACCAGACTCTGCAGACCAGCTTGCCTCTTCTTTTACTATTATGGTAAAATAAATATATACTTAACTGCACTTTTTCAACTGAAAATCTCTTTATGTTAAACCATTTTTCCTCTTTATTCCCTTCTTGTGAAGAAAATTTTTTCTCAACCTTCTGTTCTCATCCCCTCAAAATTTTATGCCACTTGTCATTTCCTCTTCCCTTCCTTTCAGTTTATAAGCATATCACAGTCTTTCCAACTCTAAGGAAAAAAATGTTAGAACAAAGAATTTTCTCAGCCTTGTTATGCCCTGATCTATGCACTAGGTTTATGTGTAGGAGGAAAAACAATTTTCCCCTCTACCCCCTAGGTTCTTGGCTGAAGACCTCTCCCCACATTGATAATATAAAGACAGAGTAACAGAAGAAAAAATAATAATTTGATACACATGGAAGCCCTACAAAGATAAGAGACTCAAAGGCAGCCAGGCAGTTGAAGCTTATGCATCATCCTGAACTAAGGAAAGGACTAGGGAAGTCTAGGGCTTCAAAGACAATTCACAAGAAGGTGAAAGAAACACATGTTTGGTAAGCAAATGTTAGCCTTGTCATGCACATTAATCTCGCAGGCATAAAATGTTGTCTCTGGTCATTGTTCTCTTCCTGGTAGAGGTCCCCTTTCTAATTTGTTTTAGGCACTTAAGAGGGAAATAAAAAGCTTTTCCTCAGTCTGCAGGGTCTTCACTGCTTTTAGCTCAAAATAATCCATGTGCCAAAGAGGCATATTTTGGGGTGGCTTTTTCTGCTCCCCTTCACTTGCCTTCTCAACATCACCAAAAAGTCATCCCTACATTCATTTTTTCCACCTTTTCACTACCAACTCACAGCTTAACCCTGAAATCTAGTTACCCAGCCTGGCATTCTCTTAAAATTGTTCCCAGTGAACATTGTAACATCCTAAACACAAAATCCAGTGGGCTTTTCTTAGTCCCTACCCTCCTTAATCCATCTTTACACATCATCATCTTTACCTTCCTTTCCATGCTAGATCTCTGTGACAGCATAATAACTACTGTGCCATTGCCACCTTGCTGGTGTGTGGCAGGCACTGTGTTGTACATGTGCAGACTGTTTTGATCTAATCTTCATAACAACCCAGGGAAGAAACTATTATTTCCTCATTTTATAAGAGAGGAAACAGAGGCTTGTATAGATAACATAACTTGCCGGAAGACACACAGCTGAACTAAGATTTAAACCCTAATATGTATGATTCCAGTGCCCATGCTTGAACCATTAGACAAGGGCACCAGGTCAAGTTGTTACTTTCTACTGAGGCCTCACTGACTTGTCCTCCCAGTTCCCACTCCCTCTCTCTGTCCTTAAGTGTAGAAGGTCTCTGTTTTCATTAATGGTCCTCTGCACTCCCTGACTCAACATGTTGGAATCCTCTCTTTTGCCCCTCCCTCGTGTTCAACTAGGTGTGATATCTTATTAATACCAACAACATGTATCTCCCTCAGATGTCCAACATCCTATTCAGGTATGCATCACCCATGTATGCATACCTTCCTGTTACCTTCCTGTTACTTCCCATGTATTCCCTGCTTAGCTAACTCAGTGTCCCAAACACATTCATTCAATGGAAATCCAAACACAAAAATGAGTTGGGTATCCCCAATTTGAAATAAATACAAGGTTTATTGATATTTAAGAAATACTGAAAAGAGGCAAAAAATAAATATGATATTTTCTTTCTTTCTGGGCACAGGACAACACCCAACCCACTGAGCCACACTGGTCAGGACTATTATAACATTTTCTAATAAGCCAGTCTGAAAACCATTATATTCTTCAAAAAAGTGTAATTTGGACTCAAAATTGATTAGAGCTCATCTGTTTTGCAACTCCATAAATTTAGAGATTACATTGTAGAAAATTGATAAGTGAAATGAGTTTTTGTTCCTGTCTGGTACATAAGATAACATTGCAGACATGTTTTATGCTCTTTTGTGTAATTAGCAATATTATCTCCACATTTCTTTCCCCACGTCTTACATAAATTCCAGTTTTTCATTACCTCTTAGACTCAGTCCTGACAAAACAGTCTGTTGTTTCCTTCATTAATTAAATTTTGAAAGATCCTATCTATTCATATGAGAATTGTAACTTACAATTCGAGAATTATACTTTCACACTGGGTACCTATTTTCAGAAACATTCTCACCAATCAAACTGTTAGGCAGAGAATCAAGCTGATGATTCTGCTTAGGTGTTACAAATTTGGCCTAAGACACGTGGATCAATACTATCCACTTCTTAAGTGTTCCTTGTGTCAGCTAATGGTTTAGCCCTGGATCCATTCATAATTATATTTTTCTAGCACCAACCAAGCTGTCTCTTGTTGAATATTTACACGCAAATCTATCAACTACATTTTTTGGAAACCACACATTATTCTAGAAAATTTCTGAAATATGCTAAGCTTTATGCAAATTCATCTCTGAGAAGCCAATGTCACCTCTTTGTGTGCTCCAGCACTGGGCAAAACTTCTTAAGTCTAAGTATTTTTATATACTGAATATATTGTATTGGGTTAAAATTTACATAAATTCACAGATCTTAAGCGTACAGTACTGATTTTTTACAAATACATAAACTTGTATAGCTAATGCCTTGATTAAGATATAGACCTTTTCCACTACCCATAAAAGCTCCTCTATGCCCACCTGTATCAGTTATATCTTGCCAAATAACAATTTACCCCCCAAACTCCACAACTTAAAATAGCAAGCATTCTGTTTTATTACCTCACATGGATTCTGGGGTCAGAAATCTGGAAGTAGATTACCTAGGTAGTTCTGTGTCAGGCTTTCTCATAAAGCTTCAGTTAAGCTGGTGGCCAGGGCCACAGTCTCTAAGGATTCGACTGAAACTAGGGGGTTCACCTCCAAGCTAACTCAATTGTTGCCAAGAGGGTTAGTTCTTCACCATGTGCATAGGGATATTCTGACAGGGAACAGGGGGAGGAGAGAGAGAGAGAGAGAGAGAGAGAGAGAGAGAGAGAGAGAGAACACAAGATAAGCCACAGTGTCCGTAACCTAATCTCAGGAGTAATATACACCATGCCATCATTTTTGCCTTGTTCTGGTCACATGAGCTGCCCCTGGTGTAATGTGGAAGAAAATGACACAAAATTATAAATACCAGAAGATATGAATTATTGGGGGCTATCTTGGAAGCTGACTAGCCTTCCACCCCAATTTCCACCACTCCCACCTCCTTACTCTGCTATGGAAACCACTGTTCAGATTTCTTTCCCAATAGATTCAATTTGCCTTTTCTAGAACTTCAAATAAATAAAAACAAGTAGCTAGTACTCTTTTGTGTCCAGTTTCTTTTGCTCAGCATGTTTCTGACATTTATGCATATTGTCATGGGTTTGAAAAAGTTCATTCCTAGTTATCTCTGAATAGTATTTATTATATTTGTTTAACAAATATAACAATTTATTTATTTGTTCTCCTGTTGATAAACTTTGAATTGTTTTTAATTTAGGGGTATTATAAAAAAAAAGCAGCTCAAATATTTTTTCAAATCTATTTGTGGATATGTCTTTTTATTTCTTTTGAGTATACACCCAAAAATGAAATTGCAGGGTCATGGGAACACATACATAACTAAATGTGTAGCTGCCATAGTGATTGTACCATTTAAATTCCAAACAGCAAGATTTAAAGCTAAATTTGCTCCACATCAACACCTATGTAATGCTGTCAGGTTTTTGGCCATTCTCGTGGGTATTTAATGATTGTATGGTGCTTCAGATTTGCATTCCTCAGATGACAAATGATCAGCACTTCTATGATGCTTTTTGGCCATCAGACTACCTTCTTTTGTGAAATACCTACTCAAGTGTTTTTGTCTATTTTTTAAATTGAGTTGTCTGTCTTTTTATTGTTGAGTTGTAAGAGCTCATGATACATTCTGGATAAAGACCTTACTCAAATATAAGTTTTGGTGACTATTTTTTTTATTCTTTGGTTTGCATACTCATTTTCTTAATACTATCTTCTAGTAAACATAAATTTTAAATTAGTTTAACAACTATATTGAGGTATAATTTAATTCTGCAAAATTCACACATCATAAGTGTATAATTAGATGAGTTTTAATAGCTACAAATTGTACAGCCATCACAATAACCCAGTTTTAAAACATTTCCATCACCCCAACAAGATAGTTCAGGCCCATTTAGAATTAATCCCCATTCTTACTTCAACCCCACCCAACCATATCTGCTTTCTATCTTAGCATATATGTCTACTATAGACATTTAATATAAATGGAAACATACAACATATAGCTTTTGTACCAACTTCTCTCACTTTGCATGGTGTTTTCGGGTTCCTCTATGCTCTACTGTTTATTAATACTTCATTTTTTCCATTGCCGGGTGGCATTCCAATGCATGGATACACCAAATTTTGTTTATTTATTTACTAGTTGATGAACATTTGGCTTGTTTCTATTTGGATATTATGAATAATGCTTCCATAAATATTCATGTGCACTTTTTAAGTTTGATAAAGTCTAATATATTTTTTTCAGTCAATGCTTTTGGGGTCCTCTGTAAGAAATCTTTGTGTACCCCAAGTCTGTAAAGTACATTTTTCCCTATGTTTTCCTATAGGAGTAATATACTTTTAGTTTTTAGTTTTAGTCTATAATTTATTTTTAAATTAAAGTTTTTATATAATGTAAAATAGGAATGTAGGTTGTTTTGTAATCCTATATTCATATTCAGCTCTTCTTTGAAGTCTTTTTCTCAATGAAGTACTGTAATTTCTTGATCAAAACCGTATGTGTGTGGGTCTGTTTCTGAGCTCTCTACCACTCATTTACTTGTCTGTATTTATGCTGATAACACACTGTCTTGATTACTATGACTTTATAATAAGTATTAAAATCAGGTAAGATGTCTTTAATTCTTTTCTTTTGCAAAATTATCTTGGCTATTCTAGGTGCTTTTTATTTTTATATACACTATAAATTTTGCTTGCAAACTTATGAAAAACAGTCTTTGGGAATTTTTGTTGGAATTGTATCACATCAGTAGATCAATTTAAAAAGAATGGATATCTTATTATAATTTATACTTTCAATCTGTAACTTCATATATCATTGTTTATTTATATCTACTTTAATTTCACTCAGCGATATTTCTAGGTTTGAAGTATAAATGTTTCCACATATTATAAATAATATTCTGTTTAAAAAATAGTTTATCTTTTACTGTTAGTACATAGAAAAACAAGCATTTCCATATATTGATCTTATATCTTTTTGTAAATTCACATATTAACCCTAAATCTTTTTTATGTTTTAGATTTCTTTGAAGAAATGTTTTTCCATATACACTCATTTCTTTGGAAAAAAAGAATCAATTTTACTTTTTTCCCAATTTTTATGTATTTTATCTCATGCCTTATTACACTGCCCAGGACCTCTAGTATAATATTGAATAGAAATAGAAAAAGAAGATATATTGCTTGTTTCCTGAGGAAGCATAATTAATCTGTAACTTGCAGGATGAATTGCCATTATAGGGTGAAAAGAGAAAAGGAAAACATTGTAGATAAAGGCACTGTGTAAAAGGCCATGGCAAGAGAACCACAGAAATACAGAGCTAAAAGAAGGGCAGTATGACTGGAAAACAGACAGCTAAGGCTGTGTGCTACAAAATGAGGATGGAAATGCCTTGTCGAGGTCATGTTAACAAGGCTGATCTTCTGTCTAAGAGCAGCGGGACACGATTGAAGAGTTTTAAGTTGAGAGGGTTACTCTGGCTATGCAGTGTCAAGGACAAATTAGAAATGTGAAGATAAATGGAATGTGTCAGTGTTTCAGTTACTATAGCTGCATAATAAATTACCCCCAAAATTTATGGGCTTAGAACAACACTTTTATTATGCTGACTGACATATTGCCTCTGGAACTTGGACAAGTCTTGGGGGGTGGAGAAATGGAATGGGGTGGATGACAGAGAAAAGGCATGATTCGCTGCTTCTTTTCATGTCTGAGGCCTTAGCTGGAAAGACTCAAAAACTGAGGGTGGATTGACGCCGAGAACCTGGAATCATCCAAAAGTCTTGCTTACTCACTTGTCTGAGCATTGACTAAGATAACACGAAGACTGGAAGTGCCAACCAAAATGCCTGCATGTGGCATCTCCATGTGACTTGGTGTCATAACAGCATGGTAACTTCATCATTTTAGGGCTTCAGCATCAGTTTTCCAGCAAGCAAAGTAAAGTGGTATTGCCATTCATGACTCAGCTCCAAAGTCACACAGTGCTACTTTTATGATGCTATATAGAGCAATGTACTTTCAAGTGCACCCACATTGAAGGGGCCAGAACATAGACCTCACTTCTCAATGGGATACATATCAAAGAACTTTAACACAATGTTTAAAATAGAAAAATCAGTAATAAGCCTATTTTAATACAGATGGTGATAGCCGAGGATAGCTTGAACTAAGGTGATAGTAGTAGAGGTGAAGAAAAAAGTATTTAAGAGTTGAAATCAGCAGAACTTGAATTGATGTGAGGAAAAAAATAGAGATATCCAGATTGTGCAAAAGAATATACCATGCATTAAGCTATGGAACAGAAACGATGACCAGGGCTTGCTTGTTTGTTTCGTGGGGAAGACAACTTGAACTTGATTTTGGAAATGTTGAGTTAGGAGACACTTTGAGATATGAGAATGGGAATTAAGTAGGCAATTGGATCTATAAACTCAAAAGAAAAATTGAGGCTGGGTATATGAACTTGAGAGTTGTTAGTATTTAAGTTATTGTCTGAACCATAGATGTAGATGGAGTCAGAGAGAGCATATAAAGTGAGAAGTAGAGAAGAATGAGCATAGAGCTTTGAGAAACTTTAACATTTAACAGCCATAGAAGGGGGAAAGAGGCTAAAAATTCCTAGAAAAGCAGACAAAAGATTAACAGAAAACCAAGACTGGCTTCTTCTCAAAACCCTCCAAACAAGAGGAACTAAAGGAAAGTGGTCATCATTGTCAAATGATAATAAAACGCTAGATGAGAAGAGGTCTGGGGAGATCATTACTGTCTACCATGCGATTTGTTTCCATAGAGTTATTGGTGCATAACGAAAAATGAGAAGCTTTTCTGAAAGAAAGGTGGAAAGAAACCCAAAGTTTTCATTCTACTGTCATCAATGACCTCAAATTTAGTGAGCAGTTTGTCAGATCTTTCTTCTGCTATTAGTCTGCCTCTATAATCTCTCTTTTCTGAAGAGACTAACTCTGTCCTTACATTTTATATTTCTCATAAACCACATACTACTCAGAAAACTCTCCTCTCTGTTTCATTTTGCTGACTATTTTCTACCCACCATTTACCTGTGGTCACTTGTCCTACCTTAGTCAGAGCACCATATATACTTTCTCCACCTAAGTTCTCTTTTTCACAGCCTTGCTGTCCCCGTTCATGGCCTCACTTACCTTGTGATTTTACACCTGACCTGTACATGGCTTTCAGGTGCACATCTCCATTTCAGGTCTTTCTTCCTCTGCCCAAGCTTTTATTTCTGGCTGTTTTGAAGGCCAAATGCAGATGAATTTTTTGCTCAAGCAATTTACCACATCCAAAGTTAAATTAAATTATTCCTATAAACGTCCCTTGCTATTTTTCTTCTCTATTTCTAGTTCCTCATATTTTAAAGTCTGATGTCATCTTACTACTTGCTACCTCCCTGCTTCTGGCACTCAACTCTGGCCCCCAGCCTCTCGTGTGCACACATATCCAAGGCAATCTCTTGCCTTTTCCTGGATTTTCATTCGTCTCCATCTTCACAGTGATAAGTGATATCCAATGTTACGTGTATATGGCCCAAAGAGTCACACATCAAGCTCCTTAATAAATATTTTCTCAAATTATCATCTTAACATGTTACTGTACTATAACATGGTCAGTTGGTTGAAAAAAGAAAGGGGAAGACAGAATTAAGAATGACTAATAGATTCCAATTTTTTGTCAACTCTGACCCTTTGGCAGTGGTTTCTTAGAGTACTGTATTATGGAGGATTCTGAAAGTTAATCCACACTTGATGCAAGAGTTCCATAATTGATTAGTGCTATTTGCCACACTAGGGGAAAGAACTAGCTGTCCAAACTGAAAGTCAAATGCAATCCTTGGCAAAAGCATTGTACTAAATATAAGTAGGTCTATATTTTAATCTGAATGAAAGTATTGAGATATTGCATACAAATTCCAAAAATTATATTAAACAGGATTTTGCTAATTCTATTAGAAGGTGATATAATTCAAACATACTCTTTAGCTCCTTTTAAATTATTAGTATGCTTTATATAGCTACAGTTATCTTTTGGAGAACTATTTGTTACAAAAAGTTATTTTTAAAATGCCTGATCCAGAAAATTTTATTCTATAAATCAGTTAAGACCCATCAATACCTCTTCAGGTTGTGACAAGTTAGTGTGTACATTCAACAATATAAAAATGTAGACTCTGTCAAAAGAAGAACCACTTTGAGAGAATGCACCCTTTGAAATCTGGGAACTCTTTTTGTAGCTCCTGACACTTCAACAGGCAATCATGTCCCTATGCAAAACAGTCGAGACAAGGATTTGGCACAGTTAGATGATTCTGGGAATTATGTTTCTGATGATGTCATATTCACAGTATCACTGTGAATGAATGATAAATGGTAATGTACAATGATTTTAAACACCCAAAACTGGTTACAAAAACATCCCACAAAAATTTTGAAGATTTATATTCAAGGTTAATGATACTAATGAATAGTTTCTCATTGTACAGAAAATAACTCAGTGCTTTTGCCAGTAGAGCAATATCTTCTTTGGTAAAACATCATCTTTTGATTTGGTCCACTGGCCACTAATCTCTTGAGAATAGTTTTCCTTTGTAAACTTTCAGCAGATTTCCTCAAATGTTATATGAAAACTTTATCAACCACATGTTGTCTAGCATATAGTAAGTACTTACAATAGATTACAGAAAAATAAACATTCTTTTTTTATTTTAATTGTTGTTCAAATACAATTTTCAGTCTTTTACTCCCATCCCAGCCCACCCCCGCAGCCCTCCCCACCTCCCTCCCATTTCCACCCCACCCTAGATTATGTCCATGTGTCCTTTATACTTGTTCCTGTAAACCCTTCCCTTTTTCCCCTGAAATTCCCTCCCCCCTCCCTCTGATCACTGTCAGCCTGTTCTCTATTTCAGTGTCTTTGGTTATATTTTGCTGGCTGTTTATTTTGTTGTTTAAGTTTCTGTTAAAG
>PVKM010028235.1:0-18401 GCA_004027735.1 Carollia perspicillata
CTCGGTTGTTCTTGTGACGAATGAAAATGTAGGGTCTCAGGCAGAGGCACCATGTAGGGGCTATAGACACACCCACTCTCAGATCTCCTACCAGGGCCCCCCATGGACCCTGCTCAAAGCAGAAGCCACCAACGCAGCTGTAGCGGTCAGGCTAGGCACCCTTGGACAGTTACAGTCAAACCAACCCACTGTTTGCTGCCCGAGTAAACTTTCTCTTTCTTTCTTTTAGAATTGAGTGCTGTGGAGTGGGGACTGACAGTTTGGTGGGTGGGGGGGTGAGCTCTATCTCCCTTCCCTTCTGTGCCCTAGAAAACGCAAGTCTGTGTTGTGGGAGACAGAGCAGTGATACTTTGTGTTTCTTGTAGGGAAGTTCTGAGTCTCAGAACCGTCGCCTAAGAACATGAGTAGAGTGCTAACCACTGTGTGGTCCAGAGCTGGACTTGGACAGTGGGACCATTCTGTGGCCAGTGCACAGACACTAGAAGGTACATGTGACAGAGGACAGAGAAGGTGTCAGGTGGTGCCAGTGGGGAGAATGGAGGGCTCTGTTTGCCACCATGTAGGGTAAGAAAGTAAATCTGTGTGTGTGTGTACATATCTTATGGACATATGACCATGAGAAGGAATATCAGGCCTCCTCCTAGGACTCTGAAAGGGGTCCCTGCAAGTGAGAGCCCCTGAAGCTTGTGCACCATTACCTTCCTGGAAATCCACCTCTGCTCGTTATACTGGGAAGGTTATCTGCCACCTTACTCAAGCATTGAGAAGCTGACCCCAGGCATTACTATAACCTAGAAGTGGCCTTTAGGATAGGTACATTTTATGACTTCAGTTTCTTTTTTCCCTTCCCTTTCTTTCCCAGTGGTAAGGAGAAAATAATTACCTCTTTTTTTAAGTACTTAATTCATTTGCTGTTCTTTTATTCTTTTGTTGTTGTCATTGTTGCATTCCTTCCACTTTTTGCCTCCACCCTCTCTTGACCTTTTCCTTAATCAGAAACTCACTATTTGTTTTCATGGGTGTTGCTCTTGTCTCCAGTTATCAGCTGCCTCTGGTTCGGGGATCCCAAGAAAGGAGGGTCCCTCACTTTTCCCTCACTCCTGGCAAGAGGCTGTGGCCGAGTCTGGAGAAGGACTTGACAGGTAGGAGGAGGCACTTTCAGGATCTTAGCTGCTGTTTTTTTTTTGTTTTGTGTTGTTTTGTCTTTTTAGGTGAAGAGGTTTTGTGATGACCTCAGAGGGTGTAGCTGCTTTGCTGTCACATGACAGCCCTGGGATGGTGCCTGTTTCTCAACGTGCCAGTAGCTGGATCGCTCTGCCTGCAGATAGCTCAGTGTGCATCTCACCCTCCCCTCCTTCTCATGGGGCTTTCTTTTTAGGTGTTCCATTTTTAACATTGATTTTGAGAGAGAGAGGAAAAGGTGAAGTGGGAGGCAGAAAGAGAGAGAGAGATTGCTTGTTCCTCTTACTTATGCATCCATTGGGTGAGTCTTGTGTGTGTCCTGACCAGGGATTGAACCTGCAACCTTGGCGTATTGGGCTGACGCTTTAAACAGCTGAGCTACTTGGTCAGGGCCTGGATTTCCTCTTAAATGCCCTTTTGCTTGTGGCTAAAGAAGATTTTCCTAAGGTTTCCCATCACCAAGACTGTTGAGTTGTACGTGTTTTGTCTGCACCTCCACATGCGAACAATTAAAGACCTGCTCCTAAAACAGGCTTTGAAAAACCGATTAACAAAGTAGCTCAGGAAGAACGTGGGAGGCTCGGTAATCAGTTTCTAATGACTAGTATTCAGGAAGCCCAGGGCAGTGGGATTGATGCCTTAGTAACTCTGTCATTTAGAACAGAACCAAACCCAAACCCAAACTGCAGACCACTGGGGTACGAAGGCCTCTAACCACACTGCCCACGTGGGAGCCACTGGCCACGTGTGGCTGTTGAGCACTTGTTGAAAGGAAAATATTTTTGATATATTGGGTTAAATAAAATAATTATTATAATGAATTCCACCTGCTTCCTCTTACTTTTTAACTGTGGTTCCTGAGAACATTTGAATGGCATGTATGGCTCCCATTATATTTCCACTGACAGCGCGGGTCTCTAATATGCCATTCTGTATGCCAGCAAGTATATTAATGATGTCTTACAGGCTTCCTGGAAGTCAAGGGAGAGGCTGTTTTGGTTTCCCACAGACCTGGGCAGGGCTTTTACTTATTTTTTAAGTTTGACAAAACTCTGAAACATAATGAATCAGGGCAGCAGGCCATTCTCCTTCTAGTGAATGGGAGTTAAGATAATGAAATCCCTCGGGGGACCTTGTAAATCAAACCACAGAACGCTGGTCCTCTGCCTTTTGGAAAATATTTCCCCCCAAGGTTATCTCCAATAACCTACGTCTTCCCATCGTGATCCACTGGTTGCCTTGGGTGTCTTTAGCCTCAGGATTCATCACATTGGTGTCTAGAGAGAAATTATTCTCTCTCCTCCTTTCGCCTACAAGCTCTGCTTGGTCACTCCTCCGGGAAAAAATTAGGTAATGGGATTTGAATTTCCTGTTGTTTGTGCCTCCATATCGGAATGTGCATGGAGTTGTTCCTTAGGGTCAACTTTGGTGCCATCGTTGCCAGTGACATTTGTGAGACCAGCTCATCGTTTAGGATTTATCTATTGTGAAGAGCGTGTCACAGAACTTGGACAGTTGATTGATGACAGAGCTGGCACAGCTGCTCTAATACAGTGTCATGTGTGTAGCCTAGATGATAGAATGCGCCTTGTGAACAAACAACCTAAAGTTTGTCCTGGAGCGAGGGCCTGTGCCTAATTCAATTCCCAAAGGCTTCCTAGCCCTTTGAACTTGGCTGTACTAGCTTGTGTGTGGTTAGTTTTCCTATCTCTTTATCTAGATATGCAACAGATTCTGGTTGATAGTCAGATTCCGAGGGTGACATCGGGAAGGAGTGTATTCTTGCACTGAGAGTCAGGTGTGAAGATCTGAGTTTGACTTGGTGATTTTTACAGGGATCTAGACCTTCATGTTGTAGCAAGCATGATGACTGTCTTGCATTAGGTGTTTCAGGGTATGCCTGACCTGTTGGCTATTTGTTGTGGAAAATAACCCAATGAAATATATTGACAAACAATTTGATTCACATCCCACCCCACTACCCACAGCCCATCTCTGCACTGCTACCTTCTGCACAGAAAACAAGATATTTCATACATTTTCAAACTCTTCATTATGACTCTCCGTGTTGAGGCTACCTGCGAACATTGAAACGATATCCTAAATAACTTCTTTTGGAAGAGCTGTTGTTTTTATTTTCTTGCTGTTTTCTACGTTAGCGTGGCACTAAATTTTAGAGAGATGGCTTTTGCTTTTGTGGCATCATGGGGCACAGCCCTTCTCATCAAGGGTCTGAGTACCTTTCTGTTGAATGAATGACTGCTTACATTTTCTATCTGTCTCATTTTCCATCTGTGTTTGCTGACCCCCAAACCATGCCCAGTTCCCTTCTGCGCCCTCATTCATCAGGTTCAACCTCTGCAAACGTTCTTCAGAACATTCCCTCCAGTTTCCACTAGTCATGGTCTTCTCCTAATTTGCATCCTGCCTACCGCCAGTGACCTGCCCCCTCATGGGCCACAGTGAGATCCTCATGGGCATGCACACTTGGCTTTGGGATGTGGGGTGATGGCCAGCAAGTATACCTGTTGGATTTGTATCCTAATCTTAAGTCTTTGTTAATAAATTACATTTTAGTAATTGCTTTAAAACACAGCTCAGACTGGTTGGTTCTAGTTAAATCAGAATTCTGCCTGTTGCTTTGTTTTGCCATTTAAAAAATTCCTACGCTCTTGCCTAGAAGGTCCTTGAGCATGAGCACAAACACCCCTCTATCTAAGATGCAGAACATGAAGTACATTTCTGCCTGGAGGTCACAGCACAGAACAGATGCTTCTCAGTCCCTTCTCGGAAGCTGATGCTGCACGTATTCTGTTTAAGAACTAGACCTGGTGCTCAGAAGAATTCAAACTTTTATTTCTTACAGCCCCACTCTATTGTTTAAGGTACTTCAGTGAACTTGGAGATCTTTGGCACACCTACCCAGTCCTTTGAAAAAGTCCTAAAAGTGGCATACGCGAAAGGAATTATAAAGCAGCTCTCCACTTCGGCTTATGAACTATTCATGAGTGTGTCTTTGAGAATCAGAATTTCACCGATGTTGGGCTCGACTGCTTTGGAGTCCACGACCCACCCACTAAATCTTTATCCTGAGAAACAATCTGCGGATTCTCTTTGTAGAAATAGCCTGTAACCAAGTGTACTTTCACATTTGCAAGCTTGCCAGGAAAAAAAAAAGAAAGACACTGGACACCACTCCGAAAAGGAGACTGATTTGCCCCGCCCGCTTTCTTCATCTGCTTCCCCTCAGAATAACCAAAGGCAGGTTTTGCCTGTAGTCACTGTAATGAAAATGATATGGAAACTGAGCTAAAACCAGTTGAAGGGAAACTTAAAACTAGGCATTAGGGAATCCCTGCCAATGTGCAGTGCGCATCCTCAGAGTTTAGTAGCTGGCCAAAGCCGATTTATACATAATCCCCACTGATGAAAATATTCTACTGAGAAGCACAATATAGTTACTTTTTTAGTGTGTGTGGCTTAAGCTCTTGTTACTCCAAGGTACCTCACCGATGTTATGAGTGTGTGTGTGTGTGTGTGTGTGTGTGTGTGTGTGTGTGTGAAGAAGTGAGAGAGAGAGAGAGAATTTGTTGAAACCACTAAGTAAGTGGAAAAGCCAAACCACAGAAATGCCAGGTAAATCTCAGGCAGCTGGTGGCAGCCTGGATTTAGGCAGAGGGGCTCCCAGGTAGAGCGTGAGCACAGTATTCAAAAGTCATTCTTTGCTGATCTAACTACGCCAATAGGAAGTGATTTGTTTTATGGGAGCATAGTTCAGTATCTTTTTTTCGTGCATCTCTAGGCATGTGAGTGCACACTTTGCACACTATTTCTACAAAGAATCCACAGATTTTTCCAGGGATGAAGAGTTAGTGAGTACAGGAGTCAAACCCATTCTAGTGACAAGGCAAGAAGCTTCATGTGAGAAACCAGTTCTCCCAGTAGGGGGTGGTGATGGACCGTGCCCTCGCCTGTGGCTGGGAACCTCCTGAGCTCTGTGCCTGTGAGCAGCCCGATACACCATTTTAATTGAGTATCTTATTTTCACAGAACATACTATAAACTAGGACCAAATTCAAAGAGCATGTACAGAATGTGCAGCATATAAAGTACAGACCAGGCACTCTGGAGGCAACGAAGGTGACCGAACCCTGAACTTTGTAGCCGTTTCTCAGGGCAGTATTCTTACAGTCTACAGCATGAGCTGGAGAGCAGACAGCTTGCCCCGGGACCCAGGTGCTGCCACGGAGGCTATGCGACCTTAGGGGCAGTCGTTCTGTCTTTCTCAGTCTTTGGTTTCTCGGCTGTAAGACGGGTACAGTAATACCTACCTCTTCTTCCAGCATTCCTCACAACATAGAGCTGTCGAAAGACACACACACAGACAAGTACTCCTCCAAGGCGAGTGTGCTATGATCAGGTGGGATGAACTGTGGGAGCAGCGAAGGGCAGAGGGAGGAATTTAGACGGGGGTTAGGAGGGACAGCGTCAAGGAGGACGTGGCCTCCGAGCTGAGTGGTGGAGGTGAGTTGTGACCAGCCTGTGGGGGGATGTCTGCGAGGGGACAGGAAGGGCACTCCAGGCTGGAGAAACACAGATCATTTTTATTTTGTCTATTGATTCCTAAGGTTGTGAAACTCATCGTATTTCACAAAGTTTATTCTATGCACTATAACTGTTAAGTTTTACTCAGTGTAAATTATATATAGAATTTTCCTATTAGGGGTTTATAAATGTCTGAATTAGTTCATCTGAATACTCCCAAGTTTCACAGTTAAAATCAGTAAAGGTATCTGACATGATTTTTATTTTAAAAAATGAACAAATGAAGTCATGTTTAAATACCTTCATTCTTAACAAGGAATGGCTTGAGAACCTCTGAATGCCTGGTAAGGAAGGCTGTGCCGTAGTTGGTGCAGCTGACGTGTCAGTCATACGAACACTTCTAGTGTGCTGACTGTCATGCCATTGCACAGGGTTCTTATTCTTTCTTATATGTTGTTCAGAGTATAGTCATGACAGACCATTGGTTAAAGATAAACATATTTAAAAATTTATGTTAAAGTACAAGTAAATCATTCTTATCATTAAAATTCCTTAAGTTCTTTGAAATCTTATGCTCAGGTTGAGCTTCACCAGATTTAAGTTTCACTCCTTTAACTGAAACTCTTCTATAACTCATTGGAACGTCTGTGGTATTTCAATAACCAGTGTGTTAGAAAGATAATGTGTTAATGGTCATCTACAATCTATCTTGTTATTATTAGCAATAAAATCTTCCCTTACATTGTGGTATTTAGAAGAAATGCTTGAATGTAGAAGACTGAAATCTTATTTTTTTTAGCTTACCATTCAAAAAGAAGGAATAAAAAATAATAAAAATTAACCAATTAAATCTTTAAGCTCAACATACTAAAATTCCAATCATCTGATCATATTGCCATCATACAAAGTTAAAATTTAGTGTATATTCTTTACTCTGCATGTGTTTGAAGATTTCTACAATAAAAAATTGGCAAAGTAGTACAATGAACCTCACGTAGTCATCACCCAATTTCAACAATTATCAACGCTCCGCCATTCTTGTTTCATCCAAACGTCCACTCCCTCTATGACTATTTTTAACAGTTATTTTTCAAGGTATAAATGCCGTACACTGAAATATACAGATGTTGGCCATATAATTTTTATAAATAAACACCTCCACGTAACTCATGCTATATCACAATACCGAATATTGCCACATCCCCGATACCCACTTGTGCCCTTTGTCAGTGAACTCTCTTACCTGAGACCGCCACAGTGCTAATTAGATTTGTGTGTTCTAGAACTTCACATGACTGGACCCATACATTGTGGACTCTTCTGTGCAAGGCTTCTTTGGCTCTGTGTAAGCTCTGTGAGATTCATCGACATTGTGTATAGAAGTGGTTTGGCCCCTCTTATTGCTAAGTAGGCCACTGCACAGCGGTGCCACGATTTTCTTACACTGCTGATGGATATTCAACTTGTTTATAATTTTTGCCAATACGAATAAAGCTGCTATGAACATTTATTGAAAAGTCTTTTTGTGGATTTCTGTTGTTATTGCTCTCGGATAAATATCTAGAAGTGAAGTTATGAGGCCAAAGGGGAGGGGTATGTTAGGTTTGTAATAACATGCCGAACCTTTTTCTGAAAAACTTGCCCCGTGTTATATTCTCACTAGCGATGAATTAGAGTTCTGATTATTTCACACTCTCACCTGCGTCTAGTATTTTTGTTTGGTGAAGTGACATCTTATTGTGATTTTAATTTGTATTTTCTTGGTGTCCAATTATTTAAGCATTTTTTTCATGTGCTTAGTGGTCATTTGTATATCTTCCTTTGTTAAGTGATTAGACTTTTAGGGAAGGAATTATTATTTTGTGCATTAAATCTGTCTTGCTACAACATAATGTTCAAGCATTATCAAGGATCTTCAAGAAAGGGCCTTTTTCAAACAAAACATTTTTTTTGGCTCAAAACTATGCTACTTTTTAGTTTGTTTTGAATTTGGATTGTGATTTTCTCAATACAGATTTTTAATTTACAGGAAACATTTAATTCCAACTGATTATTTTTTGGCTAAGCAAAATGAATGTATTAATAGCATCACTAAGATCTTCCGTCCTCGTAATGATTCTAACCTATTGAATGAAATCTACTTCCTTGCAAATGTTTTCTTGGGACAACGCTGTAGTTTGGACTCACCGGTTTCTGGATGGTACACAGCTGTCATTGTGGGATTACTATCTTCATCCTCCCCATTTTACATTTTATTCCTAAAGTAATTCTATATTTTCTTGGTATCTACAGATCTATAGCTTTCTGTTTGATAATTAGTTTTTTGTTCTGTTTGAGTCAATCTTTAAGTAATTGTTTTAAGGAAGGGGACTTGGGAGGGTGGGTTAAAGGAACCATCTGAAAATGTCTTATTTTGCCCACGTACTTCACTGTGACCTGGCATAGATATCCACATTCAAAGCCGTGTTTTCCTTACAACTTGAAAGGGTTTGTTCTGCTGTCTTCTGACATCCAGAGTGGCTGCCAAATCCAAAGGTAGCTTTCTTGGTCACCTGATTTGGTCCCTGATGGCTTTGGAGATCTCCTCCATATCTCGGAGTTCTGAAATTCCATCAGGATACGTCTTACTGTTTGTTTGGGGTTGTTTTCTTCATCCTATTCAACTCCTGGTTTGCCCTTTTGGTATGAAAACCTGTGTCTTCCTTCAGGTCTGGGGAATTTTCTTGTTTTCTCCCCCTTACTTTCTCTCTTGTCTTTCGGAAGTGGACACTGGATGTCCTCCATGTCTCCTAATTCCCCTTTCATATTTTCTGTCTCTTATTTATTTTGTTCTACCTTCTTGAAGATTTCCTTGGCATTGTCTTCTTAGCCTACTTATTAAATTTATTTTCTTTTCATGATCATTTGTAATTTCCCTTGCCTCTGATTGCTTCTTTAATGTTCCCCATTTTTATTTCATGGATACAATGTATTCTCTAATGTCTTAGAGTATTGAACTGGATTTGAATTTTTATTTAAGTCTTTTTTTGTGGACTGAATGATTTGTTTTCTCTAGAATCATGTGTTTGCATTTTTATCTTGGTCCTGTTTTGTGCTGTTTGTGTTCCTTAAATGTCTAGTGATTCCTAGTATTTCTTCACACGTGTTAATGAATTAATAGAGGGATTACTGAGGGGATTTCTATTTAAAAGATTAAGTTTTCCTTCTGTTTCCTTACTGGTATTGCTCTGCATGCACAGGAGGTCTCTAAAATACAGTCATCAACCCTGGCTGGTGTAGTTCAATGAGCTGAGAACTCACCTATGAACCAAAGGGTCGTTGGTTCGATACCCAGTCAGGGCGCATGCCTAGGTTGCAGGACAGGTCCCCAGTATGGGGCGTGCATGAGGCAACCACACACTGATGTTTCTCTTCCTCTCTTTCTCCCTCCTTTCCCCGTTCTAAAAATAAATCAATAAAATTTTTAATAAAATAAAATATAATCATCAATACATTTAATAATATATTGATCCAAAACATTTTTTTACCTTAAAGCACTTAGTATATATCAAGTGAAATGGCAAAATGATCTTTTAAAATCACAAGCAAGGAATTTTATATTCATATGAAAAGGTTTTAGCACTAAGTTTAAAAACTGATGATGTAAAGCACAGCTGAAGTACTGAAATTGAAATTAATTAAGGCAGTCTAAATTAATGAGGTTTATTAGACTGAATGATGCACACGGGTTTCCTTTTCAGTGGTAAATGTCACTCTTACTTTGGTCTTGCTCTGTTCCTGTTTCCCGGTTTGGATGCCCATGAACACATCGTGTCTAGATCATCGTTAGCAGGGCGTGCACGTACCCTGTGTGAAGCCGGCACCTCCCGACACGTTTGCCCAGTGCTGGCTCCCCTCCCTCCCACTCCGTGACGTTCGCTGGGGCTGTTGCCCAGGGCTGAGTGGGCCCTCGGGCCGGCTCCTGCCTCCTGGCTGTCCTGCTGCCCAGGCCAGCTGTCCAGTTAGCCAGAGCCAGCTCCCAGGACCCATCACCTCACAGCTCAGGAGCATTTGCCCCAGGACACAAGAGCCTTTGGGTCTGCCAGATTCCAGTCCTTCACTGCAGTTTGTACTTTTTAGTAACTTCATATCTCTGACTCAGACTGTTTTATAAGTGCCACTTAATTTTTTTTAAGCCACCTCAGGGTGACCTTCCACGAGCTCGTGATGAGTGGGGGCGGGGAAGAAGCTAGGACGTGTTGGTGTACAGTGAGCCTGTGAATTGCTTTTCTCTGATTCCACAGGCCAGAAAAAAGAAGAACTGGCTTGGAACTCTATTCTTTCCCTGCCCCTTCTAGAGTGCTCTGAGTCCCGGGTCCGAGAGATTCAGAGCATTGTGAATTCTCGTCCTTACTAAACCCCGACCGGATGAGAGGGCTTGGGCACAGCCCTCGGGCTTAGTGATAGTGGACGAAAGATCCGCTCAGCCTCTGCTATGGGTTGAACTGTGTCTTCCGGACACTTACGTGTTGAAGTCCTATTCCCTAGTACTTCGGAACATGACTGTGTTTGGAGAGCTGGCCTTTAAAGATGTAATTCAGTTAAAATGGGGTCATTAGGGTGGGCCCTAATTTGATATGACTGGTGTCCTTGTAAGAAGAGAAAATTTGGACACAGAGGGGGAGAGAAATACTGGACATGTGTGTACATAGAGGAATGGCTGTGTGGGGATAAGAAGAAGGTGGCCATCTGCAAGCCAAGGCGCGAGGCCTCAGAAGCCGAATCTGCTGGCACCTTGACCTTGGACTTCTGGCCTCCAGAACTCTGAGATAATACATTTCTGTGGATTAAGCCCATCTGGTCTGTGGTGGCAGCCCTAGAAAACTCATACAGAATCTTGAGTCAACACATTCTGATTCTTCCCCAGCTGCCCTCAGGGGCAGAGGAGGAGGGTCTTCCCTGGGGCCTGGGCAAGTAGCCCTGATCACTTGTTCTAACACGTGTCTTTGACTTTGGCACACTGGTGCCATCAAGGAAAGGCTTTGACTGGTCTGTCTGACTTCTTGGCTAATTGTCATCAAACTTAGGTAGAGATCTAGTGAGGGAAATCTGAGAGACTGTAATTAGGAAAATTTCACAATATGCAAGAATAATATTGTGTAGGATGTTAGCTTGAGATGTGCTGATAAGCACCAGTTGTCATAAGTAAAGCCAATAGAAATCTGGAAGTTCTGGTTTGTAAAAAAATCTGGCACCCCAATAAGCTGTTGACTTCTGAGATTAAAATTTGAAGTCCCTCGGTTTGGCAGTGCAAACATGAATGGAGACCCTTCCTTCCCTTTTGTATACTCCCCCAACCTCTTCCATGTTATCGTCGGCATTTCCAGCAGCAGAATTTCTTAATTCGTAACCCTGGAATCCTGATGAATCGAGTTCTGTCCTAAGTCTCAGGTTTTTGACTCTGTGTAGTCGATTCACCCTCTCTGGCTCTGTTCGCCTTTCCTAAAAGGGACTAATGACTGCTCCCTGTCTCACAGGGATAGGACTTTAATGTCATAGGCATCAATTTGTAGAAAGCGAGTGAACCTCAAAAATGCCATTTTTCCCGTTCACCGTGGCCTTAAGAAAGTGATGTAGCCTCTCTGAGCTTGAGTTCTTTCATCTATAGGATAGGGGTAGTAATACCTACTCAAAGGGGTGTTGTGAGTACTCATTGAGAACACACAGGAAGCACCTTTAGTCAGTCCTTGCATATTTTAAGAGCCCAGGAAGTGTTAGCTGTTGATAATGATCATGGCGCAGGTATGTTTGAGTCACTGACCTTACTAACGAGAGATGGCTTCCATACTTTGAATGCTCTCTTGAAGGTTGATTCTGTCTCATAAAAGGATGATCTGCTTTAAGACTCAGATTCTTTGAAACCAACATAAGGGCTAATGGAAGGGGTGTAGGTTTTAGGATAATGTATGGAGGTGTAACCATGGAATGAGGTCTTATTCTTTGGACCCACAATACATACCATGAAGCAGCCTTTCTCCAACTTTATTATGCACACAAGTTCCCTGGAGATCTTGTTAAAACCCAGATTCCTGTTCGGTAGGTAGGCCTGTGGGAGGAGTGCCAGGATTCTGCACTTCTAACAAGTTGCCAGGTTGCGGCCATGCTGCTGCCCCAGGTCCGCCCTGAGCAGTGAGGCCCTAGAGTAGCTGGTGGAGCTGACAGTGATCCCAGTTTGTTTGTGAATTCTCCTTCCATCCACTGATTGTTATTTTCTGCAGGTTTACATTAAGCTGCAGAACAATTTCATTTTCATATTCCATCTTAAATTGGCAGAGCTCTTGCTACTTTCCTTCCCCTGGCTTCTCTGTCTGGTACTTACATAAGTTTCTTTTTTTTTTTAATAAAGTGTTTTCTTTTAAAAAAATAAGTCATAATAGTGATGGCGACTAATATTTATACAGAGATTACTATATACTGGGAGCTGCTAGCTTAAATTCTCACAACCCCCTTAAGGTAGATGTTGTAATTATCCCCATCTTCTAGGTGAGAAAATAGGCACATATAGTTAAAAATAAGTTGCTCAGATCACTCAACTAGCTCTTGGCAACCAGGATCATTTTAAGAGTTTATTTACAGGAGCCTTTGGAAACCAAAGACCCCAGGGACAGCTAGAATAGTCCACTCCAGTGTATGAGGTTGAGTTTCCCCCATTTTGACTTCATCCCATTTTACAGAATGCAGAGCCCACCGTCCAGGAGCCAGCATCTGCAGTATTCATCCAGAATGAAATCCAGCTGATGGCACGGGCCAGGTCCTCCGTGATCAGTACCTGGACTGGCACCTGGGGCTAGACCCCACACAGTGTGCCGAGCTGTGGTTTGCTGAATGAAACTTTAAGAGCGGAGCTTATAAGGGTGAAGTTTGCAAACAGCAGACAGATCCCGTATATTGTGCACATCCTTTCTTTTGAGTGCAAATCCAACCAAATATTTTTCTATTGGTTTACATTAAATTTTAGAAATTTTTTTTTCTTTTGCCCTAAATGGGCAAGGCTTCTTCTTCTGCTACTTCTCTGCCTCAGGGACTCTCTTGTGGAGTGCTTTTAAAATGTGTGAATTGATAACAAGGAGAAAAAGAGCAGCAACAGTCCCTGCACCTGCCAGGTTGTTTTGTGGTCAGTGCTGATGAGAGCCACAGTGGAGGCACCCGAGCACTTCCACAGAGGAGGACCGGGCACGTGTCCTCAGGACGTGCAGTTGGCCACGTGGGGAAAGGGTGTGTCCTGGAGCGCTATGACTCACGCAACCCTGCGCTGGCCACTCACTCACTCTGGACCTGGAACTTAGTCACTAACTCTCACTTCATTCTCCACCTTGCTGAAATGAAATAATTGGACAGGATGGGAAGTTTTCGAAGTGTGTGTTTGTTTTTAGCTATGGAATCCTTTTTTCATATAAAAGCGCATCTGGAATCCCCCCCCCAATAAAACATAAGCTGAAATTCTCTGGGTGGGGGGAAAGTTGGGTGTAGCCCAGAGTCAGCTCTCTGCCCCAATCCCTCACCAGTCCCCGAGAAACCTCATCGTTCTGTCTGTGTGCTTGAGGACCAGGGCGCTAGGTCTAAAGGCTCCCTCTGGCTTCCACACCATCTTTCCTGGTCTGCTCAAGGGGTGACAAAGCCATTGTTTGGGAGAGGTATTTCACTGCTAAACTCGATTTTGTCCTTGACCTGGGGGCTGGCCATTAGGAACCCTAAAGAGGCTTAGCAAGGCACTCAGTATTCACTAATTTTGAAAGGCTCTGATGCATGCTGGGTTTCTTTTTCCCTGCCATGAAAAGTACTTTAAACTAGATTTATCTTCTTGAATTTGGAAAGAGCAGAGAACTTTTGTTCTGTTTCATTTTTAATTTTTGACTAGGTTTATAAAATTGGGATACACACTTGTATAGTTACTGACTAGCCCAGCTCCCTCTGTTGAAGGAAGTAATTCTCTTCTTGGAAGAGATGGAAGCCGGAAGCAGGCAGAGACAAGCCATTAAGGTTTTAAAAGTCAACAGGAAAGTCTTTGGAGTAATTAGTTTGCATGAAGCCATAAATAAATGACTGCTTTCATTAGAGACAAAGTATGAATGTTTTACCATCAGTGAATTGTTAACTAGTCAGGGAAATGCAGAATGTTCCATTAAATGTAAAGGTCCCCAAACGAAACTGGAGAGCACATCAGAGTCAGTAATTTGAAGTAGCATTCTCATTTTCACGAAAACGGCCTATTTTCTCTTTCCACGAACTGGGAATGCAGCTTCCAAAGGGAAGGTGGTGGACCAGCTTGGCAGTGGGAAACGCCAAGTGAAAGCTACCGGCGAGGTGAAATCATGCAGTACATTTCCTGGGCAGGTGTGTGTCTTCCAGGTGTTCATTTTGCTTTCCTATCCTCCGACCACAACAAATTCCATCTAAGTGTTGTCTTCTGTGTATGGCAGTCAATAAATAGCCTCCCTCATTCTCTGGAGAGGAAGCTATGCATGGAATATTTTGCTTTGTTTTGTTTATTAAGTCCTTACTCAGGATATGTTTATTGATTTTAGAGAGACAGAGAGAGGGAGGGAGGGAGAGAAACATCAACTGGTTGCCCTCCAGTATGAGGATCAAACCTGCAACCTAGGCCTGTGCTGTTCAGGACGATGCTCCAGCCAACTGAGCCACTCAGCCAGGGCGTATGGGGAATATTTTGCAATTGCTGTGGTCATACGTTACTCTGGAGCCAACTGGTAATTAGTGTGGAAATTAGAAGCATTTGGACTATAGTAAATCATTATGATTTAACACCCTTCCCCCCACAGTCTTCAGTATTTAGACTTTTTACAAGAAGCATTAGTATTGGACATACTCTGACTTTTTGTACTACTAAACTCATGTTTACTAGTAAACTCCAAAGGCACAGAGATGGCTTTGGTATCTTTGATTTAATGATTTGCTGTGAGCTGTTTCCATATTCTTGAGGGAGCTTTAGCATCCCGGGTATGGTCTCTGATTCAGTCTGCTTGTGCCCATGTCCCAGCCGTATCTCTTGTTAGTGGGGTGACTTTGGGCAATTTCTTTAACCTCTGTCTGCCTCAGTTGCCTCATCTTTAAGATGGAAATAATAGTGGTACCCATCTCAGGGGTTATAAGAAATCAGGGAGGGAATCCTTTTTCAATGCCTACGGAGAATGCACCCTCAGTAAATGTGTGCTAGGTATAATAACGAGGCTGTTCTAGTTGCAATTTGTGAAGCTGAGCTACATAGGGACTGTATGTAACAGGTGTTGGAATTACCTTAGTAAAGTCCATAAAATTTCATTTCTGGTTACAAAAATAACTCCAAGGGATCCACTTGGAAATCACAAGCAGAAACTGGACTAGGAGCACAGAGGTAGTTGTGTGCTACAAAGGCCACTGTCAAGAGTGCCTTCTTTTTACATGTGCGGTGAATTGCAAGTTCTTTTAGTTCCTGAAATTGATCTTTCCTATGGCATCGCATAGCTGAGCTTGGGTCGGGGCCAAGTATCTGGGCTTATAACTGAATACCATTGAAACACAAGTTCAAGAGAGATGACAAATCAGTAGTTAACTTTTTCCTGCGCCTGTCTAGTTAGGGTCTAGGTTCCTTTTCTTTATGGAATATGACCTTTTAAGAAATTTTGTTTTCCCTTCTCCCAGTGGAATCATTTTTCTTATGGAATTCAATTTGTTTGAAGTTTCCATCACTTCTGCTTAGTTTAAATGATGAGGCCAGGGCCCTGTGCGTGTTTGGTGACTGATGTCTGCTATTTTCACTCACAGCCTTGTCATAAATCACATTAGGGCAGGCTGTGTCTCCTTTTCTGTAATTGTGAAGCAGACCTAGGCCAGGTCTTTCAACGTGGTTTGTTGTGAGATGTGCCATGTGCCTAGAACACGGGACATCTAGGTTCCTGGGGTGTGACAGCATCACTGGGACCACACCTACTTGCAGACAGAGCCAGGTGCAGTGGCCCGTCATGCCCACCCCGATAGCAGAACCAAATGTTGCCGGGAAGAGTTGCCCTCCCTTTGCATTCTGCGTGGCCTTTAAGCAGAAGAGACAGACACGTCAAGCAAATTGAATTCCATGAGAAAAATGATTCCACTGGGAAAGATGAAAACTCAATTTCTTTAAAGGTCCTAGTCAATGAGGAAGAAGAACCTAGACCCCGACTAGAATTTTCCTACATTGCTCTGGCTTTAAGGTTTCTCACCTTTGACACTATGAAATCAATGATCTCTAAAATGCCCTCTTGCTCTCCTTCCCTGGAGCAGTGTTTTCCAAACTCTGTTTTGTGGTAAGTTAATATTTTTGCTGCGGTTGGGGTTTGCTGGTCAAATAAATTTGGAAATTGCCTCTTACGTTATTCTTTTAAAGTAACAAGGCACGCATGCGTAGTCATGTCTCTGAGAAGACCACAGCCAAGAAAGGTGTTTAATGATGTTTCCTCAAGCATTTCTCAGATGCAGGTGACTGTGCAGTTGGAAGCATTTTCTCACATATTATTATTTCCGGCTGCCAGTTGCTTTCCTGGGCAGAGTTCTGAGGTGCCTGGTTTTATGAAGCCTTCTCCAGGTTCCCACGCTGACTGAGTCATGTCAGGGGAAGAACACACAGCAGAGTCCCCGATCACCCAGGACATAGTAGGAGTATCACTGCCTACAATTAGGAAACAGTTGCATGTTTTAAACAGTTTTGGTTAAAGTAGTTGATTTCTGGATTCTAATAAATTGCCAAACTAATTATCTCTGGCTCAACTAATAAGTCAAATTTGGGGGACTGTGACTAGGAAGGAAGCACTTTATTGGCTAACTGTTCAGAAAGGCAATTTCAATATTGGACAGCCTCCCTTTCCCCTTCCCACCAGGCTGCCTGGCCTTGTAAAAGGCAAGAAACGGGTGCAAGTTGCTTTTAAATTAGAATTCTGAATTAGCCCCAGAAAGTAGCTCCAGCAGTATGCGTGGTTCCCTCTTCCCCCTCTCCTTTCAAATCAGGTATGAATCGTAATCTGAGATTCAAGGGAGTCAGAAACACTACATTCAAAATGAAGGCTAATGGGAATTTAAAAAAATGCAACTGTAAAAGACTTCTGTTCCACCCTTAGGTTAAGAATCCCGAGACACTAACAAAAAACATTAGGACCAAAACAGGGAATTGCTGTCATGAGAATGCTAGGCATTAGGCACAATCAGAAGGTTTCAGTAGATGCGACGGGCCTTTGGCAGCAGAGAACCTCTGACAGCTCTGCAGATGCCAAGCATTTTATCAATGAGAGCTCCAGCTGTGATCCTGTGTCTGGCGCCTGGAGCTTCAGCCAAGTCAGGAGGACGTTATCAGGGGCTGAGCCTTCCAGGCAGGGGCCCGGACTAGGGAAAGGGATGAGGTGACCCGTGAGTCTGGCTGTCCCCAGAGCCATTTCAAAACAGAACAAAACCAAAAAGCCACCCGGACAGGAAGAGAGTAAGCTGGGAATGTTCGATTAATCAAACTTTACATTTAAGCAATGTAATTGCATAGTCTTTCAATAGGGAGATTGTGGGCACCCTGGTTGGTGTGGCTCAGTGGATTGGGCACTAGCCTCTGAACTGAAAGGTCACGAGTTCGATTCCCAGTCAGGGCACATGCCTGAGTTATGGGCCAGGTCCCAGGCTAGGGCAGTAAGAGAAGCAACAAGTCAATGTATCTCTTGCACACTGATGTTTTTCTATTTCTCCCTCCCTTCTCTCTCTAAAGGTAAATAAATAAAATCTTTTAAAAGAGAGAGAGATTTTGGGCTTTACATTAAGTTAATTTCTCAGAATGGGTGCTGAGGTGTATGTCTTCATTGCAGGAATTTAATGGTCACACTTAAAACAATTATGCCAGTCTCTGCCTACTCTTAGCCAATGCAACTGTCTGATGATGGCAATATTTGTCCCAAGCACCTTTCCCCGTTTAAACTGAGCCTTTATAATGTTTCCAATTTGCAGAAACCCCTGTGTTCAAAAATAACTGGGGAAAAAATTGTCCTGTGGGTGGCGGGTGATCCCACGCCATGTCAGGGCATTACTGACTAAAGGGGAAAAATGCCTCTTTCCTGAGCCTTTCCGGCTGAGGTCATTGTTTTCAGACAGCCGGCCCCTGATATAAAAGGGCTTCGAGTCCACGACTTGTCTCGTAGCAGCATTTTGTCAAGAGCAACATCAAAAGCACCGTGAACAGTCAGGCTGACACTAAAAGATGCCTCCCCGACTTACAGCATTTTTATTAAATTCTAGCATTCAAAAAAGTCATAAAAAAGCCCATCTGGTGAGATAATAATTCATTAAGTGGAAAGAGGAGGCAGAAGGCTTGGGAAGATTGAACGTTTTCTTTCTTTGTTTCATGTGTTTGAGTTATTGTGAAATGACAGTGACCAAAATCTGGATTCTAGATGGCGCAGGGTGGAGGAAAACCCGAGGAACATTCTGGACATGTTTTGATTGTGGCTTCCCAGGAAGGACCGTTTTCTGCTGGTGTGTCAGAAACTGATGCGTTCTTAGGAGGGGTCTTCAGAATCGGTAGGAGACAAGAGTGGGGAAGAGAATAAGGGTTTGAGAATTCTGTACATGAGGAAGGAGCTAGAGTGGTGCAGGAAACTCCTCATTCTTCCTGAGCTGCTGTGCCACACCCT
>PVKM010028236.1:0-18402 GCA_004027735.1 Carollia perspicillata
CATTTAAGCAAGAACTAACCCCAATCCTTCACAGACTATTCCAAAAAATCCAAAGTGATGGAAGACTACCAAACTCCTTCTATGAAGCCAGCATCATCCTAATCCCAAAACCAGATAAAGACACAACAAAGAAAGAAAACTTCAGGCCAATATCGCTGATGAACACAGACGCTAAAATCCTCAACAAAATATTGGCAAATGCATCCAACAATACATTAAAAAGATCATACTCCAAGACCAAGTGGGATTCATTCCAGGGATGCAAGGATGGTTCAACATTCGCAAATCAGTAAATGTAATACATCACATAAACAAAAGCAAAGACGAAAACCACATGATCATATTAATAGATTCGGGAAAAGCATTTGACAAGGTACAGCACCCATTTATGATAAAAACACTCAGCAAAGTGGGAATAGAGGCAGCATTCCTCAACATATTAAAGGCCATATATGAGAGACCTACAGCCAACAGCATATTCAATAGACAAAAACTAAAATCTTTTCCTCTAAGATCAGGACAAGACAAGCTTGTCCACTTTCACCACTTCTATTCAATATAGTTTTAGAAGTTTTAGCTACAGCAATCAGAAAAGAAAAGGAAATAAAAGGCATCCAAATCAGAATGGAGAAAACAAAACTGTCACTGTTTGCAGTCAATATGATATTGTACATGGAAAATCCTATAGACTCCCCCAAAAAACTGCTAGACTTAATAAATGAATTTGGCAAAACAGTGGGATACAAAGTCAATATCCAGAAACCAAAGGCATTTTTGTATACCAACAATGAAACAGCAGAAGCAGAAATCAAGAAAAAAATTCCATTTGATATAGCAAAATGAAAAATAAAATACCTAGGAATAAACCTAACCAAGGAGATAAAAGACCTGTATGCAGAAAACTACACAACACTGAAGAATGAAATCAAGGAAGACACAAACTAATGGAAACATATACCGTGTTCATGGATTGGAAGAATTAACATCATCAAAATATCTGTATTACCCAAAGCGATATACAGATTCAATGCAATACCTATCAAAGTACCAATGGCATATTTCACAGACATAGAACAAACACTTGAAAAGTTTATATGGAACCATAAATGACCCCGAATAGCAGCTGCAATTTTGAGGAAGAAAAACAAAGTAGGAGGGATCACAATACCTGATACCAAACTGTATTACAAGGCCACTGTAATCAAAACAGCCTGGTACTGGCATAAAAACAGGCACATAGACCAGTGGAACAGAACAGAGAGCCCAGAAAGGAATCCAAGTCACTACAGTCAGTTAATATTTGACAAAGGGGGCAACACCATAAAATGGAGTAAAAATAGTCTCTTCAACAAATGGTGTTGGGAGAATTGGACAGCTATGTGCAAAAAAATGAAACTTGAGTACCAACTTACACCATACAAAAAATAAATTCAAGATGGATAGAAGACTTAAATATAAGCCATGACACCATTAAAATCCTAGAGGAGAACATATTCAGAAAAATCTCAGATATCTCACGCAGCAACATTTTTACTGATATGTGCCTCAGAGCAAGGGATATAAAGAAAAGAATAAACAAATGGAATCTCATCCAAATAAAAAGCTTCTGCACAGCTAAAGAAAACACCATTAAAATAAAAAGAGAACCAAGTATATGGGAAAACATATTTGCGAATGATACCTCAGGCAAGGGTTTAATCTCCAAGATATACAAAAAACTTACATGAATCCACTCCAAGAAGATAAGCAACCCAATTAAAAAATGGGCAAAGGACTTGGACAGACATTTCTCCAAGGAGGACATACAGAGAATTCAGAGACACATGAAAGGATGCTCAATATCGCTAGCCATCAGAGAAATGCAAATTAAAACCACAATGAGATACCACTTTACACCTGTCTGAATAGCTGTGATAAACAAAGCAACAAACAACAAGTGTATGCGAGGTTGTGGAGAAAAGGTGACCCTAGTTCACTACTGGTAGGATTGTAGACTGGTACAACCACTATGGAAAACAGTATGGAATTTTCTCAGAAAACTAAAAATGGATGTGCCTTTTGACCCAGCAATTCCACTGCTAGGACTGTATCCCGAAAACCCTGAAACACCAATCCAAAAGAACCTATGCACTCCAATGTTCATAGCAGCACAATTTAAAATAGCCAAGTGTTTGAAGTAACCTATGTGCCCATCAATAAATGAATGGATCAAAATATATGGTACATATACACAATGGAATTCTATGCAGCAGAAGGAAAGAAGGAGCTCCTACCCTTTGGGACAGCATGGATGGAACTAGAAAGCATTATTCTGAGTGTAATAAGCCAGGCAGTAAAAGACAAATATCATATGATCTCACCTTTAACAGGAACCTAAGCAACAAAACAAACAAGGAAGCAAAATATAACCAAAGACATTGAAATAGAAAAAAGGCTGACAGTAACAAGATGGGAGAGGGGAGGGTATTTCAGGGGAAAAAGGAAAGGGATAACAGGAACAAGTATAAAGGATACATGGACAAAAACTAAGGGGGGTAGAAATGGGAGGGAGGTGGGAAGCACTGGGGGTGTGGACTCTCATGGTAGTAAAAGAGAGAAAACTGTAGTTGAACAACAATTAAAGTAAAAATTTTAAAAATACAGAAAAAAATAATTAAAACTTATGAATTGTTTATTTCTGGAAATTTCCATTTAATAATTTTGGATCATGGTTGTTGATCCCTGGTAACTGAAACCATGGAAAGTAAAACCATGGGGAAGGAACTACTGAACGTTAGGCCAAAGAGTTTGAATTTACCCCAGTTGATTCTCTTTTTTTTTTTTTTTTTGAAGGGTGTGGAGTAGGTGGTATAAGTACAAGGGAATGATAATGATCAGTTATAAAATCTCTGTAGAGTTCATTTACTCTTAATTCTAAGTCTTTAATTTTTTTCTTAATCACTACAACTTTAAAAATTCTTGGGGAAAAAACTCAATAATTTTTTTATCTCACATAAATAATATTGAGAAATGAAAGTGACTAGATTACAACATATAACTATTTTATTTATTCATATCCTTTTGTCTGTCTCTTCCAGTAGAATATATCTTCCAGGAGGGCAGGCTTATATCTTTATTTGTTGACTCCAGTGCCTAGCAAGTGTTTGACTCATAAAAGACATTCAATAAATATTTCAGTAAGTTCAACAGGTAAGTGAATTAATAAATAAATGATAGGTACTAAAATACAAAATCCTTTATTTATGTTGACTAGATTTCTTCTCGAAAATTTCCCAAGTTTGTCATTCCATTGCCATTCTACCAATTAATTTTAGAATTGGGTGATTCTACTCTATTCTTCATATGTTCTCCATTTCAGGCTAGCACAATTGAACTGTTTTATAATATTAATTTAGGCACTCATAAAATTATCATGCCAAATTTGCTAAGTTTGGGGATGATCTTCATTGTTATCCACAAATGAATGTGTACACTTACATCATGAACTAGTGGTGTATACGTGAGATTAAACTGCTGATGCATCAGGACACAGCACTGCTGGATGAGCATGTTTAGAAACAGGAAAAAAAGGAGATGTGATGCATTGAAAAATAGAAGTATTTGACTGAACTAAGTATACATTTGAACTTATATTTTCAAATTAAGTCTACGTTTCAAACCTGATGAAAAGAAGTAAATAATAATTTATTTATTTTATTTATTTACTTTTTAGAGAGCGGGGAAGGGAGGAGAAAGAAAAAGAGAGAAACATCAAATTGTGAGAGAAACACCCATCAGTTGCCTCTCCTATGCCCCCAACTGGGGACCCACAACCTAGGCATGTGCCCTGACAGGGAATTGAGCCAGTGACTTTGCAGTTCACAAGCTGGCACTCAACATACTGAGCTACATCAGCCAGGGCATAAGTAATATATTAATAGGTAATAAATTAGTAAAATGTTTTAATTTTTTTCATAATTAATACTTCAAAAAGCACATTTTCTCTTAAAGGTAAGCTATCAAAACAAAACAAACCCTGAGGCTAAATTTAAATAATAATCTCGGTGTTAAAAGGTAGTGTACCCTTTCACCTTAGATTTATTTTCAATATAAAAATGTATATAGAGAATTAAAAGATATTTATTTTTCTACAGTGAAATATTTCCAGAAGATGATGCTTTAAAATGTTGGCCTTATAGAGCATTTTTAGGAATTTATCCTAATTTAAAACAGATTTATGGATAAAAATTTTATAGCAACACCATTAAAAGAAAGTAAGATAAATACCTTAAATGACCACTTAAGGAAATAATACTCCATAGAAAGTACATTATGCAGTCACTGAAAATGTTTTTGCAGTTTTAAGTAGCCTGAGGAAATAGTTCTGATAAACTGTAATGAAAAAAAGCATTGTACTCAAGCAAAGAGTTTAAACTTCATAAGCTTAAAAAATTATGTGCACTGCAATAGTCATTTACATCTAAGTAAAGGAATTATAGGTTATTTTTTCCTGTTGTCATATAAAAATATTTTCTTTAACATACTTTTAAAATTTTCTTTGCCTATGTGTACTTTTTATAATCAGAAAAAGAAATCCATTATTTGTCACAGATATGTATTTATGTCCCAAATATGTGTTTCCAGTATCATCATGTAAATATAAATATTGTCGACTAAAAGTTTCATATTACTTAAATCCAAGTAATGTAGTTTTCAAAACAAACACTGATATATATCCTATAACTTGTAAAATTATAATGTTTAGTATAATTTCCTAAGTATTATGACATGGTGGGCTCTCAGTATGTTGACTGATGGCTGATGATGGAGATCCCTGAACTGATTTACTAAGTTCCTTGAATCTGTCAGTTAATAATTATCCCAGCAAAAATTTTAATAATACAGCATGATGTGAAAAAGGTGTCCATAAAATCGCCATTAATTTGTGTGGTGCACTTTTGCAAACAATTATTTTTTTCATCAAAAAGAACAGTCTGGAACAGCCAACAGAATCCCAGCTAATATAAGGTTTGGAGGCCAAAATTGTAGAGGACATTGAAAAACAGATGGTAAGGAGATTGTGTTGGGGTGGTAGGGTCCCTGGGACTAGTGCAGGGGCCAAGGCTGCTATGGCCCCCAGCTCAGTGCCTGCCACAGGATCCTTGGAGGAGAGCCAAATCAACAGCTCCATCCCCTACCAAAGCAGGGAAGACAGAGAAGTACCAGGATGGGCCTGGATGCTTGAAGTTGCTGGGGGGAATAAAAATGATGTGGGAGATGCACAGAGGTGGTGTTCACCCACTGGGACTGTGGACACAGCTAGGTCATTACCAGAGAAATTGGGGAACTACGGGACACCTGGAGATGGGAGAAGAGTTGGGATGTGCTGGACCCTCACCCAGATAAGTCTCTCGTCTGCTTAGAAAGTTAAGCTGAGTGAAAAGCTGAGCACTTGTTAAGATTGGTGGGCTTAAACAAGAGGGTTTTATATTAAAAAAGGCTCTCAGTCCCTGTTGAGACACTCTTGCCACAGCCCTGCCCCTCACCGCTGCCAAGGTGGCCTGCCATGTCTCCACTGGCTTGCTTTGAAGAAGAAGGAGAAGGTACCCTGCACAGAGGGTTCAGAGGAGGGTCGTAGGGCTCAGGGAATTAGTAGTCCCCAGAAAGACTTAACTCAGTGGGGGAGCTAAACTACACTAAAGAAACTGAGGGTGCCCAGCACCTAGGCTAGCAAAGAGGAAGAAGGTGGTGTGTGAGTTGTCCCTAATAAGTGCATCTCACTGAGGTCATGGCTGGTGGATTAAATGTGCCAGCCTGGTGAAAATGGATAGTGGGGACTGGCAGTGAACTGAGTAACTGGGCTGGAGGCTGAGCAACTGTGAAGAGTGTGGCCCAGACCTGGCCCATCGTGTATTTTCTATTCTTGTTATTCAAGTTATATATTTCTTGTCATATTATTGTTGTTCCAGTATTATTGTAAATAATTGTTGTTCCATGTAATCACAAATACTACACAGCACCCCACACGATCTTAGCTCATTTCACTATCTTCCGGAGCTTTATTACTGTTGCGGTTAACTCTATTCTCTCACACACTACACCTACTTTCTATACTCCACTCTCACTATATCTCATCATTTGACCTCCAACAAGCGCTCTGGTTTTCTGGATTCAGCCCACAATCCTTCCCCATTCTAATTTATCTCTTTTTCACCTTTTATAAAAAGGGTCTAGAAGTAGACTTCCGGATAATATGGAGGCATAGGTGGAAACACTGTGCCTCCTTGCACAACCAAAATTAAAGACAACAAAGATTTAGAAACAAAAACACAACCAGAACAGATAGAAAATCAAACTGTATGGAAGTCCTACAACCATTCATCCAGACAGGTAAGAGGGGAGGAGTTGGTGGCTCGCACAGAGGGGTCAGGGCAGAAAAAAGCAGTGGCTGGCAGACCCTAGGCCCCAGAAGGAAATGAGCAGACCCAGTGAGGTGCGCAAGGCCACTGGCTGACCTTGGCCACACATTCACCCATAGATAAACAAGGCTAAAACGGGCAGCCAGACAGACCATGCAACCCAGGGCCCCAGCACCTGGAATAAAAACCTAAAATCAGCAATTGAAAACACTTATGGGGGCAGAGGTGCTGGGAGAGACTCCCAGCCTCACAGGAGAGTTGGTTGGAAAGACCCACAGGGCCCTAGAATGTACACAATCCCATCCACCTGAGAACCAACACCAGAAGGGCACAATTTACTTGTGGGAGGCGGTGGAAGGGACAGAAATACAAGCGGAGCAAGTGCCATTGTTCCCTCTCTGACACCGCAACCACAGACAGCATCACAACCCAGTGACTGGGTTGCCCCGCTTTGGTGAATTCCTAAGGGTCTGCCCCTCACATGTAACAGGCAGGAGCAGACCAAAAAATTATGGCTCAAACAGAAGAACAAATCAAAGCCCCAGAGCCAATACTTTTAAGCGACCAAGAGATAACCAACCTATCAGATGCGCAGATAAAACACTGATGATCAGGATGCTCACAGACTGGTTGATTTTGGTCACAAATTAGACAAAAAAAATGAAGGCTACACTAAGTGAAATGAAGGAAAATGCACAGGGAACCAAGAGTGATGGGAAGAAAACTGGACTCACATCAATGGTGTGGACCAGAAGGAAGAAAGAAACAACCCAATAGAAAAGAATGAAGAAACAAGAATTCAAAACAATGAGGAGAGGCTTAGGAACCTCCAGGACATCTTTAAACGTTCCAACAACCACATTATAGGGGTACCAGAAGAGGAAGAGGAAGAGCAACAAGTGGAAAACTTATTTGAACAAATAATAAAGGAGAACTTCCCCAATCTGGCAGAGAAAACAGACTTCCAGGAAGTCCAGGAAGCTCAGAGAGTCCCAAAGAAGGTGGGCCCAAGGAGGAACACACCAAGGCACATTATAGTTACATTAGCCAAGATTAAAATGAAGGAGAGAATTCTCTAAGCAGCAAGAGATAAGGGGACAGTTACCTACAAAGGAGTTCCCTTCAGACTGTCAGCTGTCTTCTCAAAAGAGACCTTACAGGCAAGAAGGGGCTGGAAAGAAGTATTCCAAGTCATGAAAGGCAAGGACTTACATCCAAGATTGCTCTATCCAGCAAAGCTTTCATTTAGAATGGAAGGACAGTTAAAGTGCTTCTCAGATAAGGTCAAGTTCAAGGAGTCCATCATCACCGAGCCCTTATTATATGAAATGTTAAAGGGACTTATCTAAGAAAAAGAAAATAAAACATATGAACAGTGAAAGGACAGCGAACTCACAATTATTAACAACCACACCTAAAACAAAAGCAAACTAAGTGAACAGCTACAGCAGAAGTGGAGCCACAGAAAGGGAGATCACATGGAGGGTTAGCAACAGGGGAGTGGGAGGAGGATAGGGGGAGGAGGTCCAGAGAATGAGTAGCATAGATGGTGGGGAGAAAATAGATGGGGGGAGGGCAAGATTAGTGTGGGAAATGTAGAAGCTAAAGGACTTATGATACATGGACATGAACTAAAGAGGGAAAATGTGGGTAGGAGGGGGTGTGCAGGGTGGCGGGGAGTGAAGGGGGAAATGGGACAACTGTAATGGCATAATCAATAAAATATATTATAAAAAAATATTTGAAGTAATGATCCTCAACTGAAGGACATGTTCATAGAATAAACTTTTAATTTCTTTTAAAAAAAGTGTTTAGGTGTGTGAAATATCACAGTTAATGCTATACTTATTCAAAGGATATCCTATATTTTCTCTATGTGTTAGTATTTTAAATCCATAGAATACTCTCCCACTGTCTTAGTCCATTTTGCCTTCATGCTGCAACTGCTCACATACAAGAGTAGGTGGGAGCTGTGAATACCAATATACCTGCTGGAAGACAGAACCCATCAACAAAGAAACCACCAACATGGAAAAACCAAAGTGCAAGAAGAGAGCCCACACAAATATAAGAAAGCACAACCCTAGAGCACCAAGAGAAGGAGATAAAAGAGACCACACCAGTTAATCCCATAGAATTTCTACCATAAAAGTATACCTTACAAAGACAGGTGTCAAAGTGGAACACCAGGAAGTGCAGAAACAAACAAACAAAAAAGAGTCACCTAAAATGGGGAGACAAAAAGGAACCTGAAATCAAAATGAATGGAAGACTCCCCACTAAAAGGACTAAATGAAATGGAGGTAAGCAAACTATCAGATACAGATTTCAAAGTAGTGGTTATAAGGATACTCAGGAATTCACAGACAACTACAAGGAGCTGAGTGAGAACAATAACAGTATGAAAAAGGAAATACAAAGTATAAACAAAAACCGAGAAGAAATGAAGAATATATTTTCTCAAAGAGAAAACACACTAGAAGGAATTACAAGCAGGCTGAATGAAGCAGAAGACCGAATTAGTGAGCTGGAAGACAAGGTGGAAAGAAATACCCAGGAAGAGCAGCTGCATGAAAAAGACTCAACAATTATAATGATGCCTTAAGGGAACTCCAAGATAAAATGAACCACAAAACATTCAAATCATAGGAATACCAGGAGAAGAATAGGAAGAAGGGATAGAAGCTCTGTTTAAAAAATAATGATAGAAAAGTTTCCAAACCAACAGAAAAAAAAAACCACACACAAATGCAGGAGACATACAGAATCCCAATCAAGATGAATCCATAGAAGCCTACTCCAAGACACATCATAATTAAAATGCCAGGTTTTGAAGACAAAGAGAGAATTTTAAGCAGCAAGGGAGAAACGAGTAATATACAAAGGGGCTCCAATAAGACTAGCAGCTGAGTTGTCAGCAGAAACACTCCAATCCAGGATAGAATGGAGAAAAATATCCCAAGTAATGAAAAGCAAAGGCCTGCAACCAAGGCTACTCTACCCAGCAAGGCTCTAAATTAAAATGGAAAGTGAAATAAAGAGTTTCCCAGACAAAAGAAGGCTCAAAGAATACATCTCCACCAAACCAACACTACAAGACATGCTGAAAGGACTACTATAAGAAGAGGAAGGAACAAAGTGAGAGAGAGAGAGGAACATGGACTCAAAGAAGAAAAATTAATAAATAATACCTATCAATAATAACCTTAAATGTTAATGGAATAAGTGCTCCAATCAAAAGACATAGAGTAGCTGAATGGGTAAGAAAATATGACTCACACATATGCTGCCAACAAGAGATTCACCTCACAACAAAAGACCTACAAAGGCTGGAAATGAAGGCCTGGAAAAAATATTCCAAGAAAATGGACAGGGAAAAAAAGCTGGGGTAGCAGTAATAATATCAGACAAAATAGACTTCCAAACAAGGATCATAATAAGAGACCCAGAAAGACACTTCATAATACTCACGGGAAAAATCCATCAAGAAGACATAAAAATTATAAATGTATATGCACCCAACATAGGAGCACAGAAATACATCAGAAAATCCTGGAGGACTTCAAGAAAGATATTGATGACAACACAATTATAGTAAGGGATTTTAACACCCCACGGTCAAAAATGGACATATCTTCCAAATAAAATATCAACGAAGATATTGCAGCATTGAACAGTGTGCTAGATCAAATGGCTTAACAGATATATATAGAACCCTCTGTCCCAAAGAAGAAAAATACATATTCTTTTCAAATGTACATGGAACAGTCTCAAAGATAGACCACATGATAGCACACAAAACAAGCCTCCACAAATTCAAGAAAATTGAAATTGAAATCATGTCAAGCATCTTCTCTGACCACAAGGGACTGAAACTAGAAACCAACCTCAAGGAAAAAACTAAAAAACACTCAAACTAATGGAGATTGAATAGCATGCTATCAAACAATGAAGGGGTCAAGATGAGATCAAGGAAGGAATAAAAATGTTTCTGGAAACAAATGAAAATGAACTTACAATAAGTCAGATCTTATGGGACACAGCAAAGGCAGTCCTGAGAGGGAAGCTCCTCGTGATACAGGCCTACCTAAAATAGAAATATTTCAAATAAACAACCTAACCCTATGCCTACAAGAACTTGAGGAACAAAAACAAAGACAGCCCAGAGCTGGTAGAGGGAGGAAATAACCAAGATCAGAGCAGAATTAAATGACATAGAGACTAAAATCACAATTCTAAGGATCCATAAATCCAGAAGTTGGTTCTTTGAAATATAAACAAAATTGACAAGACTGAAGCAGACTCATCAAGAAAAAAAGAGAGAGGACCCCTAAAAAACACAATCAGAAATGACAGAAGAGAGATTACAACTTATACCACAGAAACATGAAGGATTGTAAGAAATTACTGTGAAGAACTATATGCCAAGAAATTTGAAAACCTAGGTGAAATGGAAAATTTTCTAGAGAAACGTAATCTTCCCAAACTGAATGAAGTAGAAAGCCTGAACAGACCAGTAACAGCTGACAAAATGGGAGCAGTAATCAAAACACTCCTAGCACACAAAAGCCCTGGAATGAATGAATTCACAGAAGAATTTTACAAAACATTTAAGGAAGAGAGGAAACTACATGTCAGTATCAGTGATGAACATAGATGCTAAAATCCTCAACAAACTTGGCAAACTGCACCCAGCAATACATTAAGATCATACACCATGAGCAAATGGGATTCATCGCAGGGATGCTAGGGTGGTACAGTATTCTCAAATCAATAAATGTAATACATCACATAAGCAAAGCAAAGATAAAAATCACATGATCATATCAATAGATGTGGAAAAAGCATTTGATAAGGCACAGCAATCATTTATGATAAAAACACTCAGCAAAGTGGGAATAGAAGGAGTATTCCTCAACATAATAAAGGCCATATACGAGAGACCTAAGCCAACATCATACTCACTGGGCAAAAACTTAGACCTTTCCCACTAAGATCAATAGCAAGACAAGGATGCCTGCTTTCACCACTCATATTCAATATAGTTTCAGGAGTCCTAGCCATAACAGAGAATAAAGAGAAATAAAGGCATCCAAATTGGAAAGGAGGGAGCAAAACTGTCATTGTTTGCAGATGACATGATAGTGAATGTAGAACATCCTATAGACTTCATCAAAAAACCGCTCTACCAAATAAATGAATTTTGTAAAACAGCAGGATTCAAAATCAGTACTCAGAAACCGAAGGCATTTTTGTACACCAACAATGAAATATCAGAAATTGGGGAAAAAAACCCATTTGATATAGCAACAAGAAAAATAAAGTACCCAGGAATAAACCTAACCAAGGAGGTAAAAGACATATTCAGAAAATTACACAACACTGAAGAAAGAAATTAAGGAAGACACAAACAAATGGAAGCAAGTACCATGTTTATGGATTAGAAGAATTAACATCATCAAAATGTCCATACTACCCAAAGCAATTTATAGATTCAATGCAATCTCTATTAAAGTACCAATGGCATATTTCACATATATAGAACAAACATTTGAGAAATTTATATGCAACCAGAAACAATCCCGAATTGCCTCAGCTATTTTGAGAAAGAAGAATAAAGTGGGAGGGGTCACAATGCCTGATATCAAACTGTACTACAAGGCTACTGTAATCGAAACAGCCTGGTACTGGCATAACAACTAACACAGAGACCAATTGAATAGAACAGAGAGTCCAGAAATAAACTCAAGTCTTTATGGTCAATTAATATTTCACAAAGACCAATCCAAAAGAGCCTATGCACCCTAATATTCACAGTAGCACAATGAACAATAGCCAAGTGCTGGAAGCAACCTAAGTGCCCATCAGTAAATGAGTGGATCAAAAACTATGGTACATTTACACAATGGAATTCTATGCAGCGGAGAGAAAGAAGGAGCTCCTACCCTTATGACAGAATGGATGGAACTGGAGAGCATTACGCTAAATGAAATAAGCCAGGCAATGAGGGACAGATACCATATTACCTCACCTTTAACTGGAACATAATCAACAAAAGAAAAAAAACAAACAAAATATAATCACAGACACTGAAGTTAAGAACATTCTAACAATAGCAAGAGGGGAGGAGGAAGGGGAGAGTAGGGGTAAGGTTTTCAGGAACTACTATAAAGCACACATGGACAAAACCAAGGGGGAGGGTGGAAACAAGAGAGGTAGGTGGGATTGGCTGGGGTGGGGAGAGTGCAGGGGGGAAATACAGACAACTGTAATTGAGCAACAATAAAGTAATTAAAATATTTGACAAAGGGGGCATAAGGATAAAATGGAGTGAAAATAGCCTCTTCAACAAATGGCGTTGGGACCTCTGAACAGCTACTTGCAAAGAAATGAAAGTTGATCACCAACTCACACTATACACAAAAATAAATTCAAGGTGGATAAGAGACTTAAGTCATGACCCCATAAAACTCCTAGAGAAAAACATTGGCAGGAAAGTCTCAGATATTCTATGCAGCAATATTTTCACTGATATGTCCCCTCGAGCAAGGCACATAAATGAAAGAATAAACTAATGGGATCTGATCAAAACAGAAAGCTTTGCCCAGCTAAAAAACACAGCATTAAAATGAAAAGAGAACCAACTTAATGGGAAAACATATTGGCCAGTGATACATCTGACAAAGGTTTAATCTCCAAAGTACACAATGAACTCACACAATTTCAATCCAGGAAGACAAACCACCCAATTAAAAAATGGGCAAAGGACTTGAACAGACATTTCTCCAAGGAGGACATCCAGAGGGTCCAGGGACATTTGAAAAGATGCTGACCATCACTAGCCATCACAGAGATGTAAATGAAAACCACGATAAGATACTACTTCACACCAGTGAGAATGTCCATCATAAGCAAAGCAACAAACAAGTGTTGGAGAGGACATGGAGAAAACAGTACTGTAGTGCACTGTTGGTGGGAATGCAGACTGGTGCAGCCACTGTGAAAAACAGTATGGAATTTCCTCAGAAAACTAAAAATGGAACTGGCTTTTGACCCAGCAATTCAACTGCTGGGATTATACCCTAAGAACCATGAAACACCAATTCAAAGAACTGATGCACCCCAATGTTCAAACAGCACAATTTACAATAGCCAAGTTCTGGAAGCAACCTAAGCTCCCATCAGTAAATGAATGTATCAAAAACTATGGTACATTTACATAATGGAATATTACACAGCTGCTGTATAAAAGACAAGTGGACAACATCAAAGGAGGGTAGGATCTAGGGTGGGAGGTGGAGATGGCTGGGGTTGGGGTGAGTTGTGGGTGGAAAATGGAGACAATTGTACTTGAACAACAATAAAGTTTTTTAAAAAAAGAACAGTGTCTTAAGTGTTAATATTTTACTAATCAAAAAGAGAACAATTTGTTTTTACCTTGTTTCTTTTGACCAGTTGTAAGCTTCAAGTTACATTCTGTGACCCAACATCACCAGTAAAAAAAAAAGGTTTTTTGTGGAAATGACTGTAGTGCTGTTTTAAGTTTTAGATGTCATATATGTAAAGTGCTTAGCACATTGAATTGTGACTATTATAATAATATATGAAGTGAGACGCCCCAAAATGGAATTTATTTATAAAAATTGTGTATTTAATCTTACATGCTTAAATTTCGGTCACCTTCAAAATAGTCTCCATTTGATGCAATACACATATCAAGATGTTTTTGTACTGCTCAAAATGGTTTTTGAACTTGTCAATTTTTATGCTTTTTAGTGTTTCTGCTGTTTTTTGTTTCACCTCTTCTACATCAGCAAAATGTTTTCCTTTGAGGGTTTTTTTCCATCTAGAAAAACAAAATGAAGTTGATGAGGACAAGATTGAGTGAATAGGGAGGGTGGAGCCCCAGGGTCATGCTGTTTTGTTTTGTTTTTTTTTTGTCATAAAGTGCTGAACACACACTGCATTGTAGGCAGGTGCACTTGTAAAGTGCTCATCATGAAATGGGCAAAGGTGTTGAGTCTTCAGAAAAATTCCCTGAAGCATATCTCAGCCTCTCACAAGGATGCCAGCTGGTACACACATACAGATGGGTTCTTAGAACACTCACCTAGAGGGGAGAGACTGTACTCAAGGGGCCCACCCTCCAGAAGATAATTCCAGGGTTTTTTTGATATTCCCTCATATAATACTACTATGACTTCTTATCTATTATATTCCTATATGTAGGGTAAATTGAAAAAATAGAAAGTGTGGTCTATTTAAAAACACTTTTCTAGACTTTCGGATAAAGATGGGGAGTGAAGGAAAACCACAAAAATGTTCCTACCCAAATACTTTACAAAATGGGCAAAACGAAGAATAGTAAAAATTTATTTTAAAAAATTACTAAAAATAGCCAGAAAATGTCCACAATCTAAACCAATGAAGGACAAAATATCAAAGTTATTTAAAAACAAATAAATTTGGGGCAGCAAGAAATGAAATAGACATGGTTGGAAATGAATTCTCACCAAAAGGAGACTGTCAATCCCAGCATTTTCCTCTAGTCAACTCATTCTTCTATTCTCCAAGATGATTTTGCCTTCTCGCTTTCCTAAATCTCACTTCAAACTCTTGTTTCATTGATAAATAGAAGCTGTCACTAGAGAAACTCATGTTTCCCATACTATGTCTTTCATCTCGACTCTTATATACTCTCCCTTTATAACGCATCAACTATCCAAGCTGTTATCTACTTGTGCCCTGTATCCCATCTTGTCTTATATAGTCAGATTGTTTTCCTGTGATTATCCCTTGCACTTCCTCCATCTTCAGTTTCTCTCTCTTTACTGGATTATTCTAATCAGTAAATAAGTGCACTGTAATATTTGCTATCCTAAAAATAGCATAAACCTAGACCCCATATCCCCCGACCCCATATCCCCCTCTACTTACATGGTGAGTAGGAGTCTTATTCACTTTATTCACTTTTGCTGCACTTCATAACAAAATTTTTCAAAGATTGTGCATACTTGCAGTCTCCACTTCCTCACTTCACCTATCTCTTCAGTCCATTACAATTAGGATTACTGTCTCTGGAGCCCCACCTAAACTGTTCTTGTTAATATCAAGATTACCTTCTTGCCAGGTCACTTTACTCTCCCCAGATGTTTGGGACCCCCAAGCATATTCCTCACTCTTTTTCTTAATCAAAATTCATTTTCCCCTAGGTTATCTCATCCAATTTTTCTGGTTTTAAATATTATATATGTTCTAAAGACTCCTAAAATTTTTATTCTATCCCTGATACCTCTGTTGACCTCCAAATTCATATCCAACCTTCTGCTGGGGAACTCTGTTTAGATGTCTAATACAGACCTCAGAGTTAGTGCATTCAAAGCAAATCTCTTAATTTTCTTCCCCAATTCAAATTACATCTCCTCCACGTCAGTCAATGGCATTCTTTTCATGTATTTGCTCAAGGAAAAAACCTAGACATCATACTTAATTCCTACTTGTGACAGTCATTAAGCTGTTGTCTCTTAGGAATTAACCCTTTTATATTCTTTGTGATACTGGGCCTGGGACTGGGACTTTACAAACTAAACTACCTTTCTGCTTTTGCCAGCTGAATCCTTGTTACAACATGTCAATAAGGGGCATTAGAGAAAAACTAAAAGAGAACAAGAACTTGCTCCTTGGTTTTCCGTATCTGTCACTATTGTCCCAGTTATGGTACTTCATCTTGACAGTGGCAGTTAGCTCCAAATTTCAACTATTTTCTACTCTCCTGTAACCAGCCCCATATACCCACTCAGAGGTACCACTAGTAAATAGGCAGCACCCCTTCCTCAGATGTCAGATGTGCTGGGTCTTTTCTCATAGCTTCTGGGTTCTAATAACTTCAGGTCTTTCCTGTGTACCAGAGGTAGTAGGTCCTTCCTGAAGTTACTCTATTACCTCAATACTCCCTTTTGCAGTTCTACAGCACCTCTTTTACCACTTATTTATATAGTACCCCCCATATCCACTGTTTTGCATTCTATGATTTCAGTTACCCAGTTGACTGCAGCATGGAAATATTAAATGGAAAATTCCAGAAATAAACAACTAATAAAATTTAAATTGCATGCTGTTATGAGTAGCATGATGAAATCTCATGCCATTCCACTCCACCCTGCCAGCATATGAATCATCCCTTTGTCTAGTGTATCCACTCTATACATGCTCCTCACCTGTTACCCAACTGTTAGGGTATCGAAGTGCCTGTGTTCAAGCAACCCTTATAATACCCTAATGCTTCATCACAATGTCTCTGTCACATTCACCTAATTTCATCTCATCATGTGGGCATATTTATCATCTCACATCAAAAGAAGGGTGAGTACAGTACAATAAGTTATTTTGAGAGAAGCCACACTCATATAACTATTAGAGTATAATTGTTCTGTTTTATTATTAGTTATTGTTTTTATCTCTTATTGTGCCCAATTTACAAATTAAGCTTTACCATAGCTTAAAGTATGTAGAGGAAGAAACATAGTATGTATAGGATTTAGTATTATCTATGATTTGGAGCACCTACTGGGGGTCTTGAAATGTATTCCCCCCATAAGGGGAGACTACTGTACTCAATTTACTGCTGTTGAAATATTTAGTAGTAGAGTAACTCCTCTAAAGCACTTCTTTTCATCATACTTAGAGCAAAATTAAAACCCCTTTGTAGGGCCCACAACTCCTTTTGTGATGTGCCCTATCAATTCTCTAGTCTCATCTTTCACCACCTTCTGTTTACTCATTTGCTCTAATCATTCTGTCTTAGACATACTATCTTCCTACTGCAGGGCCTATATACTTGCCCTTCTCCATATCTGGATTACCTAGGTCTCCTAGCTGACTGCTTCACATTTTTCAGGTCTCTTTCTCAAATGTCATCATAGAGAGGTCTGCTTTCACTACTCTGTCTAAAATGCACAATTCCTTCCTCTACCCTTCCAGTTCCTTACTTGAGTTTGTTATTATTATTACTACCAGATATTATAAGTTTGTTTATTTCTTCCTCCCCCAACCTCAACTAAAAGATTCATAGCTTCATAAAAGCAAGGATGTGATCTTATTTACCACTGATGTTGGCACTTAGTAATTTCTGGCTGACACATGAATTTAATAAAACAGATTGAAGTGAATACAGAAGAAAAGTAGATCAAAATAATTGCAAAGAAGATAATATGCACATGAGACAAAGGCAACATAATATAGCCTGATTCATCTCCCTGAGTACATGATATAATAAATGTGTAAGAAAAAAGCACTTAAAGATGTAATAAAAATTTTCCACAAAATAATGAAAGAACTAAATCTTTAGTATGATATATCCAAAGAAAAATAGACACAATATTCAATATCAAGGCATCTCATGATTGTTATTAATAATAAAGAATGAAGGAAAAAAATTTCACACCTCTAAACAGAAAATGAAAAACTTAAAGAGGGAGGAAGTCATATTGGCTGTAGACTTCCTTTAAGCAATATTCAAAGCCAGGACACAAGGAAAAAATGTCTGCATAGTTTCAATAAAGCCAGATGACCCGAAAGTATTCTATCTAAATATGTGTCATTCCCACGGAAATACAAAGGATTGTAAGAAATTACTATGAGGATCTATATGCCAAGAAATTTGAAAACCTAGGTGAAATGGACAAATTTCTAGAAAAATATAATCTTCCAAAACTAAACGAAGAAGAAGCAGAAAGCCTGAAGAGACCAATAACAGCAGATGAAATTGAAGCAGTGATAAAAAAACTCCCGACACACAAAAACCCAGGACCAGATGGGTTCACAGGAGAATTCTACAGAGCATTTAAGCAAGAACTAACCCCAATCCTTCACAGACTATTCCAAAAAATCCAAAGTGATGGAAGACTACCAAACTCCTTCTATGAAGCCAGCATCATCCTAATCCCAAAACCAGATAAAGACACAACAAAGAAAGAAAACTTCAGGCCAATATCGCTGATGAACA